>PNEQ01108605.1:0-17297 GCA_003012365.1 Medauroidea extradentata
CAGTCATGCAGACACCAGAGGGCCTATGCTCGACCACTAGGAGGCAGTCATGCAGACACCAGAGGGCCTATGCTCGACCACTAGGAGACTGTCATGCAGACACCAGAGGGCCTATGCTCGACCAGTAGGAGACAGTCATGCAGATACCAGAGGGCCTATGCTCGACCACTAGGAGGCAGTCATGCAGACACCAGAGGGTCTATGCTCGACCACTAGGAGACAGTCATTGCAGACACCAGAGGGCCTATGCTCGACCACTAGAAGACAGTCATGCAGACACCAGAGGGCCTATGCTCGACCACTAGGAGGCAGTCTTGCAGACACCAGAGGGCCTATGCTCGACCACTAGGAGGCAGTCATGCAGACACCAGAGGGCCTATGCTCGACCACTAGGAGACTGTCATGCAGACACCAGAGGGCCTATGCTCGACCAGTAGGAGACAGTCATGCAGACATCAGAGGGTCTATGCTCGACAAGTAGGTGACAGTCATGCAGACACCAGAGGGCCTATGCTCGAGTTTTCGTACGTATGCGAATCGCCTTCCTTACCACTCGAAATGCGCTGTTGGTATGCTTGAATATTCAGCCGTCCTCGTAAACGAGACTCGTATACGAAAATCTACTCGTGTGGTGGCGGGCGGCCGAATTGGCGATTTCGTATACGAGAAGCCGTAAAATCCGAAGCTATGGAGCACGATTTCATCAATTATATGCCCACACACACACATACATATATTAGCGAAAAAACTTTACACACTCTCAATCACTAAATAATACTTTGTTTATTAATTCTGAAAACGATACATTAAAATTAATATACTAAAATTTTTTACCTAAATCCTCTCACATTGCATGTAATGAGTTGCAAATATTTACGATTGACTGTAACATACAAATTTGAGCGTTCAAAAAACTCAGTAATTTGTAAACAAAAATGAACTAAGATACAGTCAGCACAGTAAAAAAGAAAAACATTATATAAAGAGTGGGTATTTGATCGTAGGAAAATATAACTGTGCTAGATTCTTTTGCTTTATCTACATACAGAGGTTTTATTTATTATTATTTTTTCATTATTTGTGTATGCATATATACGTTTTGTTATTCGTCTGTGAACAGTTGTAACAGTGTAAAATATAATTTAAACGTTCGCTGTTGAATCACATATAGTTCAACAAAAAAGGATGTTAAGAAATATTGTGCAGTATCACACATCTTTGTAACTTTCCATTTTCTTTGCTCATTATATAAAATCCCGAGAATAAAGTTCTCGTAATATTTTATAATTATGACGGCTGTTAAACTATTAATACAGGTGGTTCATTTTATTTTGAGTAAAATATTCAGACAAAAATTCTACACGTTAACAGTAGGTACTTGGCCTCTTAGATAAAATTCAACAAAATTTGCTCTAAATTTATTAAACTGCCTCAAATAAATTACGTGAAATCATTGACATAACTATATTATTATAGGTTAAAACTATGTAACTAAAGCAAGTTTCTTGAAGCCTTCGTTTCGTTAGCCTTACTCTAAAAGTGTGTTTATTTAACGCACATAACAGAAAATAAGAACTCTTTATTTTCAAACACATGTTATTTATTTTAAAAAATACATTTTGATCCAAGAAAATGTGATATTAATAAATTTAATTTAGCGGAAAAGCGCAGCTAAATATTTATGAGGCGTAACTCAAATGCGCCTACATTTGCGACATTAGTTGCTTCGTCTCTACAAACGGAAGATAAAGGTTATTTTCATTGTATCTAAAACAGAAGAATACGTAAAATAAATTAATATTTCGTAGCGTTCCTTCTCTAGCATAAAATTATTAATGCATTTATTGAAATAAAAGTTATACATCTGTGGGTAGTTTCGAAGTTTAATACTTTGGTCAGCAAGTAAGCATGCTACAATAGGACTACGAATACTAAAGGTGCAAAATCCTGTTATTTTCAATTATTACAGCAATTCCTTTTGCGATTGGTCGAGTTAGTCACACTGGCATAGTTTCTGCTAATATTAAGATTCTTCAATCATGCAGATTAACATTTTAAATCCCCTACTTATCTGAGAAACTCATATTTTGCAAGTACAGACAGACATTTGAATAGCCGCCATCTTGTCGACCAGCTTGCTCACTTCATGAACTTATTTCGTTCACGAGCTCAAGACAGTGAAGCATACCGGTTTTCGACTAGGCCAGTTCGCATGCGAATCTGTTAATTCGAAATAGCTCGTACACGAACGCTCGAGCACTATTTTCCAGCATAGGACCTCAGATTATAAGGACTTCCAGTTTGGTGCAGCTGTCAGTATGTCTTATAACTACCTGCATATGGCAGCTGTCATGACTCTAGCGTCGTTGTAGCGACATAACAGAGTTACCACAGTTTATAATAAAAGTAACTTGCTCCAACAGATGAAGACAACCACGTGGACATCAGGGTATATATGGAAATCCAGTCTGGCGTAGGTGTCAGAATGTCTTCTAAATACTTGATTATGGCAGCTCTCACGACTCTAACGTCTTTCTATCGACACGTCAGAGTTACTACCATTTATAATATAAGTACCCTGCTCCACCAGCAGGAGAAAATCTGCAGACACCAGGGTATATAACTTCCAGTCTGGTGTAGCTGTCAGTATGTCTTCTAACTACCTGATTACTGCAGCTCTTATATATCTAGCCTCATTCTATCGACATGTAAAGAGATAACAGCGGTTTATAATAAAAGTATTTTGCTCCAACAGCAGGAGAAAATCTGCAGACACCAGGGTATATAACTTCCAGTCTGGTGTAGCTGTCAGTATGTCTTCTAACAACCAGATTACTGGAGCTGTCATGCCTCTAGCGTCGTTCTAGTGACATGTCAAATTTACTACGGTTTATAATAAAAGTACTTTGTTCCGCCAGAAGGAGCAGTCATGCAGACACCAGGGTTTATAAGTTCCAGTCTGGTGTAGCTGTCAGTATGTTGTTCTTACTACCTTATTATGGCAGCTGTCATGACCCTAGCGTCGTTCTATCGAGACATCAGAGTTACCATGATATATAATAAAAGAACTCTGCTCGACCAGCAGGAGACAATCATGCAGACACCAGGGTACATAAGGACTTCCTGCCTGGTCTAGCAGTTAGTAGGTCTTCTAACTACCTGTTTATGGCATCTTTCATGACTCTAGCGTCGTTCTTTTGTAACGATCTTTGGCCCTCGGGCAACTTGCTAAAGACCGCTACAAATGTTAAAAACAGGGTGTAATTTTTAGAGTGTAATAAAAATCTTACTTGTTTGAAGGATTGCAACTGTCCAATTATCAACAATTCTCTAATAGCTAAAATCAACAAACATATAATATTTGATAATTTCGACAACTCAAAGTACAGGTAAGGGCGATTGTCAAAATAAAAAACAAACTGTGCACCTCTGGTAAATACTATTATACTTCATTACAAGCTATACTACTACAAATATCTTAACTAGAATGGCACATTAAATGAATTGCTATTTGAATCACAACATTTTTCAGTCTTTAGCGATCTAACAACAAATTTAAAAAAAATAACAATCGCTTTACAACTTTATTGGAAGGATGCAAGTACACTAACTACTTCACTGTTCAGAAAAAGTTCGTTGTATACATATAATCACTGTTCAATTTCCCTGCGCAAATGTGTACCTCAATCAAAATGTAATTTGTTACAATGATTTTATCACATCCAAAACAATCTTTAAAAATGTTTATTGCAATCCATTAAAATGAATTAATATTTTGGAAAATTATGTCAATAAGTTCAATTAAACATATTTCGTCTTTTACACATGAATATGTGTACTGCAAATAAGTTACTTCAATATTCACCTACAAGGCACTTAACTACAACAATTCTACAACTTTCCAACAGAACTAATATAGATTGGTAGTTCCAATGATCCAAATGATTATGCATATTTCGGTGCCTATGAAAACTGATCATAAAGTGCCCATAATTTACAATTTGTCCACATCTACTCCAAGATTATTCTTGTTATGTTCAGACGCAGTAGAATAATTTTGATGAAGTTAAAACAGCTGCCATTTCAAATTAAAAAGGCCGCAACGTACCTTCCATAGAAGACAAACCTAACTCGGCTTCAGCAGCACAGTTTAGGCTTTGGGCCTAGTCGACCCACACAGCAGAATAAGCCCTTGAGATCCAGGGCAATTTCAGGAACAATTAGGTCATAAATTATTATCTACAATCTTCTCACTCCAACATGGACAATTTGCCCCAGTAACTTGTGTCAGCTCCTCTTGCACCAAATAAATTTGCACTCTCGTCAAGCACTGGTAATTTCCGCTAGAAAATCGGCATAATAAAACAGCCGAAATTTAGCATAAAACATTTACGTCAGGAAAATAAATACTGGAAACTTTGTCCTATATCTGAACTCCCAGGCGCATCGCACTGTTTGACTGACCGACATTTCCCGCACTGAACTAGCAACTAGTCGCTTGGCTGTCGCACCAAGGCGACAGTAATTTTACCACTTACAAGTTGCTTCACAACCGCACAACTAACAGCCTATGATTTCATAATGCTCTTTTCCCGAACACCTCATTACCGAAGAACGACAGAAAATCACGGCAAATTAACCTGACATACTTCTGCTTCGCGTGCCTTTGACCTCTATAAATCACTCCCAGCTACAGAGTTGCCAACTTTTAAAAAAAAGTCACCAGATTGATTAGTAAAAATCACCAGAAAATCACCAGATTTTCATAATTATTAAAAAAGAAAAAAGAAAACATAGCTTAGCACTCATAGAAAATATTACTTTCTGCGGTATTTACGTGAAAATGCGAGATTCCCATTATAATGTTGAATACAATATTGTTCAAAACTATGTCAGACTCACGGCTCACACAAAAATTACATGTCATATCATCCTACACAGTCAATAGAGACATCTATTTAAGTGAAATAATATTGTCACTTATTTAATCTTCCATGTCATCGTCATCCTTGTCCTCTTCAATGCCTTTGGATGCGAAAGCCTGGCATTCAGACAGGTACGCTTCAACTATTCCTATTTTTTAAAATAATTTCTTGAGACATTACGTAGTCATAACGACACTTCTTTTCTCTTTGCAAACCGTATTTCACACACAAAATTGCATGAAGAGTATCAATTTTCCTTCTGTTGCGCTTTTCATTTTTAATCACATTTACCACGCTAAACACACGCTCAACTGCAGCATTCGAATATGGCACTTCGACTTTCATTAGCCATGATTTAAAGTGTTCATCCTGAACCCACTCTTTACGAAACTTTTGAGCATAATTATTCTTGGATTTGATTATATTTATATCCAAGAAAATGCATAACAAAACACGCACGCTACCTTTATTTGTCCCACACAAACTGCACTAGTCGGTAGCGGCATAAACACGCAGCCCAAGCACTGACAGCTAGCAGCAGGCAGAATGAATGATGCTCATTGACAGGTCACAGGTGCGATGACTGATAAAACTGGTGAGCATGCATCGCAGATGCTGCCTTTTTATTTGTTAAGGATGCCCCCCAGTGGAACCAATTTAGATTTATGAAACATCACTAATGTCATTAACAAAAATTACTTTAAAAATTGTAAAATAATTCATTTAAAGGAGTAAAAAAATAGTTTTTCCAGATTTCTGAAAATTCACTAGATTTGTCACCAGATTTTCACAGAAATCACTAACTTTTCGACTTGTCGCAAATGAAAAATTTTGGCCACCAGACAATCTTGGAAATCACCAGATCTGGTGGCGAAATCACCAAGTTGGCAACTCAGCTGACAGCCTCAAGGTCGAGATACCTCACCCCGACACACCACACCAGCTCAACACAACCCCTCTCCTTTCCTCGCCAACCGCTCCTCAGTCCAGGAAAACAGCCAGTCACTTCCCCTTCCTTCCCCTCCTGGAGCGCACGCATAACACGCCGACTGCGATCAATAATTGTGTGCGCGTCACACACTCTCATACCTTCCCTTGCTTCCAGGTGCGCGCGCAGCACTCGCCTTCTGCGATCAATAATTGTGTGCGCGTCACACACTCTCATACCTTCCCTTGCTTCCAGGTGCGCGCGCAGCACTCGCCTTCTGCGATCAATAATTGTGTGCGCGTCACACACTCTCATACCTTCCCTTGCTTCCAGGTGCGCGCGCAGCACTCGCCTTCTGCGATCGATAACTCCTCCCACGACACACACAGCTGCCTTTCCTACGTACCAAAGCCGCCATACACTCCACGACTGCTTTATCGCAGACGTTTAACATCGAGAAAAAATCCTATAAGGCTTATGACGCGCCGCGAAACTAATCGCGGACGTCACACTATCGACACGTGAGAGTTACAACAGTGTATAATAGAAGTACCCTGCTCGACCAACAGGAGGCAATCATCCAGACACCAGGGTACATAAGGACTTCAAGTGTGGTGTAGCTTCAGTTGGAATGTTGTGATAAATGTATTTCTTCAAAAGCCAACAATCAAAGTGTTGTCTCGATCTCGATTAGAAACATGATTTAACTGCGTTCTTTGAAGTCTACCAAATTAACCAGCCTCGTTTTATAGTTTGATTCATGGTTGTGTAGTCCGAGATGACACGCTGTAATGTGTACGGTCATGACTAGAGAAACCACATTTACGTACTGACTATGTGTTGTGCGACATTACTCGAACTAAGGAGTCAAGTGCGGGACACTTATTTGTTAGCAGCTTGTTATGTTTGTACGACGATATAATTTGTCAAATAACTGCACTACATGATAGCTTTGAATCCAAACAATTTTCACTTAAAATTTTTGTTCGCCATTTGATGCACATTACGTAGCTCGGCGTTTCATTTGCGTGACAACGAGTTAAAATATAAGTGCGCAGAGTAACAATGTCTTAGTTATATCTTGGTTTGTAAGCCACTTCTATGCTATATTTCAGTCTAATATGTTCCAGTATGCTATATTCATCCCCAAAACTAGGGTGTCATTAATTCAGGTGCAAGGAACGAAGTTCCATACTTTTTAATAAGATTGATCTTAAACTTAAAAAGATAATTTTATTGAACGACTGGTTATATTGAATATTAGTATAAAAAAGAGAACTACTAAGGTTATTTGAACAGGGATTTAACACCTATAAAATAAATGTAATTTCTGCCTGACGTAATATATTGACGGAAGAGAAATCTGTATGTTGCTTAATGTCGTAATGTAATGGGTATTCTGACATGCGGTAAGAACAATGTAGCTGGTTAAAATAAACGTGGCCTTTGAAGGACTACCTATACAGCCAATACTGTATTTGATCTATATTTTCTGGATTTAGAATTCCGCTGTTTCCGTTTTCATCTCGGCAGTTGTTGAGATATTTTTATACCTCATGTCTTCACTGCAGTCACATGGAGTGAAGATAATATTGGCAATGCAGCTGCAGTTGTTTGACAGTGTGAGAGATGCGATAGACTATCTATAAACTGAGTCTACTTACAATTTTCGAAAATATTTTATAACAGGAAGTGTAGCGAAAATGTATTATTCCGAAAAGTAAGAAGCTATGTATAACTAAACTTGAAATAATTATTTAAACTACTATCGGTATTTACTTACGGAACCCTGGAAAATCTGCCGCCACGACGTTGCTTGTTTGAGAATAGAAGCTAACTTGTTTCGTAAATGTAATTTCAAACACAAGCTGCTGGTGAAACTTTTGTGGGGGCGTAAATATAGGCAGGTATTATTCTCTCTAGTTCCGATGATATGTACGTAACTGTAGTAGTAATGTAGAAGGTCAAATGGGATATTTATGAGTTCTTCTCGCCAGAAAAGATGTGATTACATTTTGTTCGGCTAGAGCTTTTCTCGCAGTTAAAAAAAACGCACGTATTAATCACTTAAATTTAGAATTTTAATAGCAGTGAGTATCGTGTCTTACTTCACTTGGAGTACACTAAGGAAAACAATAACCGCAAAAGTAGCATAATTGTTTATTTCTAATAAATATTAACTTCTACAAGTCACTTGCGATCCTCACTACGAGTGTCGACTAGTGTAGCTTGTTTACAATTAAGTGAGCATTTTAAGCCACTTCGTTGTTTCTGTCAGTTTGTCGATATAAATAACAATAAAGTAAAATGTTATAGCTGTTTAAAACTCCTTTCTTTAAAATTAGTTCCGGAAAAACGAGAAATGAAACAACTCCGAGACAAACGTTTCACAAACGGTCACATCAGGTTACAGCTGCAAGAATAAAGAAAATTTATTTATTTACTTCGCAGAAGAGGTCTTTGTTCACCATGAAATTTCAACATACATGCTTTGATTGGATAACCTAGTCGATATGTTTTATCGGTGTAATTTCGATCTGTATAATAAAGTATCATTCAGACAAATAGATGTAACTGCACTACAAGATAAATCGCATCACTTTCAGCGGGCGTATAGTAAATTTAATCGCGCAACCTGTACAAACGTTAATGTATTGCATTCAAATATTTTAAAATAGGGAATTAAATACGTTGATTTAATTGGCCAGTAAATCAATATTGCTGTACTTGAATTGGAAAGTATGGAGAGCTACATTTCGGTAATTTGCTTTCATCCGTAAAAGAAGCGAAGTGTCAATAGTTAACATTGTATTTGATGCAGTAACAATCAGTGTTTTATTATATTCAAAGCTTGGTTTCAGAAGACCTCAGTTCATATTACTAGGACTTGTTGCTGGTACCTGGACACGAGGATAACGGGGCGAAGTGTATTTGTAACTAGACATTGGCTCGAGGCGCTGTGTGTACAGTTCAGCTTAGCTTTACCCGTATGTCACAATCATCCCTACTTGCTCAACTCCTCCAGCAATCCCGCTCGGCTACGGGCCTGGCCAGTTCGGCGACATGTACGCTAGGCTTGTTATGTTTCCAGTATGGCTGCACGTGAAGGAACGTGCTCGTAGTTATTCATGTAAGTAAGCTTCTTTGTTGTAAGTTGTTGGTGATTTGTTTCCCTGTGGGCAGCGAGACGCCCGCGACCATGGTGTGCCTTCTTTAAACCTTTGTAGGTTTTCAAAAGTACATTTCTTGCCGCATCATAAAAATTCATTTTAGATAGTTGACACTCGCAGGTAACACGTTATTGTTAACTTGCATATGGTTTGCTGTATGATTTACTGTGGCTTGTGGCAGCCTTACTTCTCACAGCTTTATTAAATATATAAACGAGATTAAGACATTTGTTAAATGTCGAGTAGTCATATTTCTTTTTTTAAAGTTGTTTGCCTATTTAGGAATCTGATACTTGAATTGGAGCACGAGAAACTGACAAGGTTACGTATAGTTTTTAACACTATTGAAGTAGACGAATCACTAAGAAAAGCATTGCACTTATAGTTTATGTACATCTTGTTTTATAATGTTCTATTATGAACTTATGAACGTGTGATAATTACGTCAGCTGTAATGGTAAACTGCTAGTTTAATTAATTATTATAGAGATGGCTTGCATGTGGTAAAACTGTGATCACTAGGTTAGAACAAATATGTAGGCCTACCTGGACTTAAGAATGAGGCATATTTAATGAATTGCAATTCATTAAGTGTAATAACTTGGCGAATTGTAATTTTGAAATATTCCGGGTGTTCTATTAATGCATATTTGCGGAATTCTTTATTTGTCAGTTACGCGTGTTATATAATTGTGTGGCGTGATGGAATATTGGTATTTTGTATTCGAAAATACGTGTTCTTACGTAATGTGATGTGTAATACATTTGTAATTTTGGGAATTTGATCGCTGAATTTAATTTTAATATTTACATACTGCGCAGGCATGAGACGTAGTTTGGAATTGACCGCGATGGCCTATGTTAGTCTCTGGTTATGAAAGTACGATTGTGGTGCTATAATTGAGTCACAAGAAAGGAAATGTATATGAAAGTAAGTGTACTTTTTGAATTTTGAAATGAACGCGTTTAAATTGGCATATCCATTTTTTCACGACAAATGAATAGCGTTTAGTGTGTATTTTACTGCACTGTTTATGTTAACATAACCTATCTTTCACTCTACAAAAACAATTTAGAAAGCTTTAAATATTTACGTTAATTTACAATATTTTGCTACTGGTGACATATCAAAAATTTTTATAAATAAAAGTTTACTTGAAACATTTTATTATTTATAATTGGATGATGTTATTCATCAAATTGCTATGCACCATTTGTTAGTTATGTACAAAACTGTTTCCGCTTTGAATCTTTCTTATAAAACGTATTTTTGTTTTATAGCCTGTGTTGACAAATATTTACTTTATAGGACTGATGTACTGTTCATAAGACGGTTTAAAATCTGAAAAACTAACAGAATATTTTTTTTACCGATAACTAAATATTAGCGCAAGGTCTAGTGATGTATTACACCTTCAATTAATGCCTTAGATATTGAAGTTTATGTTAATCTGTTGCCTTTGTTGATTTTGTTTATTATTCCCTTATTAATTTACTAATGATATTAATAACAGTAACATAGATATCCTAAATGTCATGTTATTAGTAAACACATTCCTAGCTAGACCGCGTAGCGACATGCTTTTCAAAGTCTTCGTCTGTCGATGTCGGAATAGTCAGTAAGCAGTTTTAACTTATACTAGGTAGACTACTTTATTAGTGTTTCTCTGTGTAAGTTACTATCCGTCTTAAAATATTTGAACTACGTTGGTACTACTATTGTTATTGTGATAGCATTTCAGTTCCAGAAATATAATTCCGTCTGAATTTATAAACTGTATTAATGGATTACTTTATAACTATAAATGAATTTAAGTGTCAAACAGACACACTTCACTTTGGGTTTTAAGACCTTATCAGCTGTCTAATTATTGTCGGGTCCCAGCAGGCACTCGCATCATGCACACAACACGCAGTACACGTGTAGTAGGTGTGTTGCATATGCTTCAGGCGTTACTAGCAGCGAACATCGCAGCATTCCTGCGTCTTTTCGCCTCATCTCCACTACTGCACACGCAATGTACAATTTTAAACTGGTAAACAATGGTGTGTTCTTCAGGCCTACCTTAATTTCTCGTAGTGTTTCATACTCTGTCATCATCTGTATTTGATTGACAATGTAGTGAACTATTAATTATCTGCATGTAGTTCACTTGAAAAATAATATGCGTCCTTTAATGTGTATCAATCATCTTCACTTAAACAAAAATTAAAAGTTCCAGAACAAATTTTATTAACCTATATAGTTGTTTGTTAGTGCGTTCCAATAATAAGACTTATTGTGTCCTGAGAAATATAATAATGTTCTAACTATAGTGCATGTTGCTGGCTTAAGGGGCCTGTCTACATAGCGCCTTAGCAGCAGTTCGACCTGATGGACGTGGAGTTTACCCTCACAAAAACGGGTTTAGGTCAACCCCTGTTGTGGAGGAGGTTGTCTCTCGCTCTCTCTGTTGTCCTCTCGGCTCGGTCTCGCGAATCCTTCAATTTTCCACAACACTGGCTGCATATTTGCGCAGGACACATATTACAAGAACAAGATTTCCTCAATATGTTCAGTTGTTACGAGGTACAAGCAGTCACGGGATCGAAAGATAAAGGATAGATCTACTAAGGTTAAATGGTTTTAAGTAAAAATAACAAAAATAACGGCATTACACAAGTCGGAAAAGGCAATAATTTGGAATGTTAAGGCCCATTTTCTAATGACTTTTGAAAATACAGAACTGAAACAATTTACCCTTAGTGTGAGGTACCTTAATATATTTTGTATGTCAAACACGCAATCTCACAACTAATATTTTCTGTGATAAAACGATTCTCCTGAACCTCTACATCACAACTTTCATGGCAGGCAGGCGGGCCCCTTAATTGTATATCTGCTATCCAGCCCTCACAACATGACAAGTAATACAAATACATATATACTTGTGTGCGGTCAAGTGTGAGGTGCATGGTAACACGGTGTGTACAGGATAGCATTCAAACACAACATTAACACATCTTGGGCACATGTTGTGGAGTCACAAATATATTCTAGTAAGAATGTTTAATTGGCAATTAACGAGTGTTCTATAAAATGTAAAACTGTCTGCAATTGTTATTAACTATACGTGTGTGGCTTGGATTGGTTACAAAATACCGCAAGTTTATAACAACCATGGAAATAAAAGATAAGAATAATGAAAGGGGATTCTACTAAGACGCTTGTTAATTCTATAGGTATAAATGTGCAACTAAACAGTATCCCTCAACATGGCAGGTAACAGTATGTCACGAATACAAAATTCACGTAAAATCGGTGTTAAACATAATGACAGATATTTTCTATGACAAACAGTAAATTTACTTTGGCGTTCACGTTCTGATCAAAAATGCATAGCAATTATATACATTATTAATTTTGCATAAACTAAAAGTGATAATTTGCGCCGCAGCAATGCATGTAGTTACAATTCAGTTTATTGTTTAAATAGCGTTTTATTCCGTGGCATTCGCGAAGGCAGCCTGATTGTTTGTACACACAATCCATAGTTCTACATTATAAATAATACTTGGTATAAAAAAATGTCTATGATGGTAGATATGGTGGAAATATGCGAATTATAATAACAGGAAATATTAATTTCAACGTTTCTGGAATTTAAAGTCTTTACGCCGAAATCGTAACTAAAAGCCATAAAAATACATATAGAATTATTTTTGAACAAAGATATATACTTTCCCAATCTAAGAACGCCACATAACACAGTTAAACGTAATAAATAACTTAAAATATAAAAATGGGAAATTCAATCACTTCTAACATTGCTAGTTAAAGAAATTAACTCAAGGAATCTTTCTCAAATCAATATTACTGAGAATAATTCTCTAGGGGAGCTGAATTAAGCTCGTATCACTAAAGAAACATAGTAAACAACAACCACGAAACAGAATATCAGGCTGATGTCTCCCGAATTTACTAGCTTCGCGAAATGTCGAAGTCAAGTTTGCAAATTACTCTCGCAATTGTGATGGCTCATTAACCACACTAGTTTTAGCTGTCGATAGAGGTCTCTCACAGCTAGCTCCCGCCAGCCCAGATAATTAAAAATGTCGCTGAGGTCTCCAAGCACATTGCCTAGCTACTTAAATAACTCTATCTTGGTACAGTTTGGCCGCCCTAGCCTGGTCTTCAATATCTCCAGCAACATCACAAGTGTTAGACTGCCAGTTACTGGAATACCTTCCATCTCTCTGCCAGCTCGCCTGCAAGGTGCAGCAACGACTGGCATGTTCAACAATCAACCAGCGATACACATTGTTGGTAACGTACCATTTACATAATCAGTTATATACCAAAGAATTGGCAGAGAAACATTTCCTGCCCTCTTGAACGAAGTGCCTAGTGATGCTAGATACAATGATTGCCTAGTTACGTGGCTATAAACATGTTTTCAGTACATCAGTGACTAAATAACTGCCACTGACAGCATAATAAAGAATATGCAGTTGTGTATTCTCTACAGTTAATAATTGTGATACGTCTCTTGCGTCGTGTACTAGCAGAAGCGCTGTCACACCACTTCATATTCGTGTTTAGTGCATCCACTGTCACAAGTCGTTATACAGTACCAACCAAGAACTTAGGGCCACCCATACATACAAGATACACCCGACCCGGATTCATAATATTGGTTGGAGCGATATGAATGTAATCGCCATATGCTTCATTTTTGTTCAAATAAACGTTTTTGTATATTTATTTGTTTACATGTTATGAATTTATGTTTTTATGAATATATTGCAAATCTAAAAAAAAATCACTACGTGTTGCAGTATACAAACGCTAATAAAACAAAAAACACTTCATGTAAGTTAATGTATTTTGTTCCTGTAGCATAAAGTTTATGAACGTAAAATACTATACAGGATTCACAGCAGGAAAATGTTATTATGAACATTTTTAGCCTTTTTGTGAATATTAAACCACAGGAAAAACACTCATAGACACACTTTTCACATCTGGGTAAAATCATGTTTTAGACACGTGGTATAAATGTTTACTGCTACTGCTACTTCTTGCCAACAACATCCACTAATGAGCCTAGGCGGCAAACCCACGGCGGCTCAGTCAATACCACAAAAATTTGCACACGGAATTAGCGGATTATTTATACAGTTTTCTCTGTATTTTTAAATCCTTTCTGTGACTGAAAAAGAGGATGTATTAATTTTTATTTACGGTGATTGCATAATAGCAGTTTACGTTCATGAACTTTCTACTTCACTAACAAAATACATTAAGATACCTGAAGTAGTTTACGATTAGATAGTAATTTTTTTAGTTTTTCAATATATTCATAAATTCATAGCATGCAAATAAAGAATTATATAAAAACGTTTATTTAAAAAAAATTAAGCTTATGGCGATTACATTCGCGGAAAAATTGACAAAGTCACTTCAACCAATATTATGAATCCGGGTCAGGGTACCTTATATGTATGGGTGGCCATATGATTTTGGTTGCTACTGTAGTCATGTCTAGTGAACCCACTGTTACAAGACTTTACAGTCGTGTCTAGAGGACCCACAGTTACAAGTCTTTATAATCGTGTCTAGTGGAGCAACTGATACAAGTCTTTATAGTCGTGACTAGTAGACCCACTATTACAAGTATTTATAGTCATGTCTAGTGGACCCACTGTTAGAATTCTATATAGTCGTGTCTAGTCTCACACACAGTTTCAGGTCTGTATAGTTGTGTCTAGTGGACCCACTGTTACAAATGTTTATAGTCGTATCTAGTGGACCCGCTGTTACAAGTGTTTATAGTCGAGTCTAGATGACCCATTGTTACAACTATTAATAGTCATGTCTATTGGACCCACTGTCACAAGTCTTTATTGTGATGTCTAGTGGAATCATTGTTACAAGTATTATAGTCGTGTCTAGTGGACCCATTGTCACAAGTATTGACTGTCGTGTCTAGTGCATCCTCTGTCACAAATCTATATAGTCGTGTCTAGTCGACTCACTGGTACAGTTGGTATAGTTGTGTCTAGTGGACCCGCTGTTATAAGTCTTTATGGTTGTTCTAGTCAACCCACTGTTACAAGTCTTTATTGTCGTGTTAAGTGGACCCATTGTTAAATGTGTTTATAGTTGTGTCTAGTCGACCCACTGTCACAAGTCTTTATATCGTTGTCTGTTATGCTACGTTCATAGTTATGATCAACAGTTACTGACTCAAAACAATGCCTTTTTTTTAAATTTTAAATTCCTGCACATTCACTGTAACTGTAATTACTTTAATATATATATTAACTACAATAAAATAAGAGATTGTTCCTTTTTATCGGGTGTAACTCAGGTCTAAACGGTATGTCAGGTAACCTGAATGTAAACTCCATTCCACTAGGTAGGTTACGTTAAGTCAAATCTACTTCAATAAAGTCATCGCCAAAAATTTACTTTTACATAAGTAGTGTAGTAATGGCGGTTCTATTGCAGGAGCCTAGGAGCGGGATCCGGGATCTTTTCAGTATTTGTCTCGTAATTATTTGTGTGTGGACTTCCCACTATCTTGGTTAATGTCTGTTGTCTTGATACCTATTACCCTCATTGGCTCCGCCATCCATCTTGTTTTCTTTTTTAATTACTTATATAGTTGCCCTCTACGTAGGGCTGCCAGTAGTTACTGATCGTCTCATAGATGGCGTTGATTATTAAGACTTTGGTGCTGAGTCTTTCCACCAGAAGAGCTAGTAGCTATACCAGTCGTATTGGTTCTAGTGTCGTCTGCTAGATAGCATTGATCTTGTATGTACTACTGGTTTAGTCCGTCTCTGTTTTCAAGTATCACCATTAAGAGCGCTACCGCACCTAACCTAACTTAACCTGACCTGTCCTTCTAACAAGTTACATGTCTAGCCTTGTTTCTGTTCTTCGTTTAACCTAACACTTATTTTCCCTTGTATGTTTGTCTTGTATCATAGTATACTGCTAGGAATTCTTCTAGTATGTTGCAGTCTCGTAAGGCAATGAATGTGTTCCACTCGTGTAGGTCCTAGAATTTTTTTTTCTGTAAGGTGTTTATATGTAGTGTAGGGTAGTATTATTTTACCTCTAGTAATAAATGTCTTCTTCTAATTCATGTAATACGTTATTCTTGCTATGATTTGTTAGGGCTTGGTAGAATTTAAGTTACGGCTATGCCATTTATTTAATATGTTTTTAACGCTGAAATCATAACTTAACCTGTCCTAACCTGACCTCCTACCATGTTACATATCTAACCTTGTCTCCGTCTATTTCTTTAACCTAATACTATTTTCCTATGACCAATAGTATTTTTTTAACCAGTTTTTATAAATTTTAAGTATTTTTTATCATGTTTTAGCTTTTACATGTGCTCGACTTCTTGGAATTTATATTTTTGTCCTGTACCTGTTCCGTGGGTTTCGTTTCTCATTTTTTTATTTTAATTTATGAACATTTATGGTGTTACTTTCGTGTATGTAAGTTTCACCTTGAAATGCATGATAATATTTTTTTTTATTGCTTATGCGCAGAAGGAATGATCAATTTGTTTTGTGCTCAACTTTTTATACGTTATATTTCTGTTCTTTAAATATTTTTTTTCCCTTTCGTATAAGTGTTTTACGTATGTTATCCTTTTTTTTCTCTCCCTCCCACCCTCTCTCCTTCCCTCTCTCTTACTCTCTCCCTCCCTCTCTTTTATTCTCTCTCTCCCTCTCTCGTGCTCTCTTATTCTCTCGTGTTCTCTCCCTCTCTCTCTCCTTCCCTCTAGGATATTAAATGTTGGTTGTTATGTGTTAGACCTTTAAAGACTGTTTTTCATTTACATATTTGGTTTGAGTCATTTTCTTCTTTGTTGAACTTTGGTATATGATTTCTAGTATCGCACAGTAACTTTTCGTACTTTTGTTTAAGTATTTTTCTTGTATGTAAGTTATTGTATATTTTTTTATTTAATTTTTTGTCGGTGTCTAGAACTTTAAAATACTGTTTATGTTAAAATTCCATTGTAACATTTTCCATTGTAAAATTTAGACCATCCAATATTTTACTTTATGTTATGTGTACGTACTTTTTTAATTAAATAAAACGCGATTAGTTGTGTTTGGACTTTGGTTCTTCAGTTATATGGTTTAATTTATACTACTACACACCGACCTTATGTTGGAATTAGAAAACATCCATACCATTGTATTAGAATCTGGAGTATTTTGTACCAGTCAACATATATTATTGTAGCATTTTGTAACCTA
>PNEQ01108614.1:0-37865 GCA_003012365.1 Medauroidea extradentata
GTTACAGTAATAAATCAACAGTTGACTGAGTAAATGAGTTGTTATTGGTGAAATCACGATGGTTAGTTAACCCTGAAAGTAACTTAAACTGAGCTATCCGGAGCACTTCATAACATAACCTCAACACCCACGCCGAGTGACAACATTATCAATAGACCGCAGCAACAAGCAGCAGACGCAAAGAGGACGCGTCACAACACTTACGTAGGTATGCTCAAAATTGTTGTAACATTGGAAGGGACTACCAAAAATAAACATGTGCGGGTAGCTCGTATTGTAGTCTTATTTGCTATTTCTGGTTTTTGTTCTTAAAAGACTCCTAGAAAGTTAAAATAATAGTACAGTGAAACCCCTCAAATCTGAAACCCTTCAAATCTGAACTCCGGAAATCCGAATTCCCAGGAAATCCGAACGAGTTCTTTTTTGATAAACACACATGAATATTCATAAACAATTACAGTATGTATATACTATTCTATATTGTAACCTTCTTTTAAATAGTTACTTGAAAATTAACAAAGAAGTACAGTTAGCATAACAATGTGTAAATGTGTCTGCATACACACTTGTCATCCAGGATTGAAAATTGGCCTGCCTTCCCACCACCTGCTCACCTGTCAAGGTCATTTACCTCACTCGTCGTGCACCAAAATCAGCCTTGCTTAATGTACAGTCCTATACCATAACGAGGGCTCGTTATGTTATAGATAGTTTTTTGCTAATCGGAACAAATTTAAATCTGAACAGGCTACAGCCCCAATTAATTTGAATTTGAGGAGTTTCACTGTAGCTTATTGGTTAAAACAAACTGAAGCTGCAAGAGCACAACATGATAGTGCAAGCATACGTATTTTAACTAAAATAAAATAACACATGCAAGCATTTGTACAATTATTTTTCTTGTTGCTTTCCATTTGGTTCTACACTATCAGATCATAAAGCAGTATTTTTATTTTGTTTGAATTAGTAGACTGTCCAAAAAAACTTACCTTTTGTGGTACAAATTTAATGTCAGTGTTATTGTGATAGTCGTGCCATACACAATACACTCCTAAAAAAACTTGTAAAAATATTTCAGGCCGACTACATAACAAAATTTTGCACTCTCACAACCTAAACGGAAATAATATATCAACAAAAAGCGTAAGTAATAAATTAAAATGGGTGGGTCTGATTGCCCAGATCAGCTTAAAATCAGTGTGATAATGCATGTCATTTAACAACAATTTAATGCCTGGGAAATACATAGGCCTAAGTCTTCTGTCCTTTTCTTCTGGTAATATGTAAGCCTAAATTTTTGCAGCTGACAATTACAAAATCTGATGTGGACTTCATATTAAAGTGTACCATTTACTTGCTAGAAAATAAATTAAACGTAAACTTTCCTGTACAAAAAGAATTTTTTGAGTTGGCACCTTGAAAAAAGCATGTTTTGTATATAGGCCTGGAACAAGAACCATAAGTGTTAAATCACTAATTCTTTTAAAATAAATGATAGGCAACATTTTTAGTTTATCACAATACATTTCTCTGGATTTTATGCTTCTTTATTTGCAACTGTTTTTGCTAGAAGTACCAAGCTGTATGGCGATCGTTATCAAGGCTGAGTGTTTTTTTCCAATTCTCATCTTCCGAAACATGTCTTAATATCTCGTTGTCATTTTTGATTACCACCAGGTTTTTTATTCCCTATATTGCAATATGTTAAATATACGCTCAGAATATTATAGTATATGTGAAACCCCATTATAACAACCCCTTTTATAACAACCACCTCTCTATAACAACCCTTCCCCCAACAACTGTTGGGTTTTAAAATAGGTGTTTTATTGTACAATTAAACCTCTTTATAAAGATCACCCCTATATAAAGACATTATTCTAGGGAACCATGAGGGGTCTTTATAGAGAGGTTTTACTAAGAATCACAAACAAACACTAGTGCATTCATTTGTTTTATTTTTTTTATTTTTTTTATTTTTTTATTTATTTTATTTATTTTTTTTATTTTTTTATTTATTTATTTTATTTTTTATTTTTTTACCAGTATAGGTTGAATGATAATGGTGCGGTTGTTTGTAAAATAGTTAGAGAAATGATGCAATCTACGGTAATGCTTGATGTGGTGCCGTGTTATTATATTACTTTACTCCAAAATACTTACTTATTTTTAACACATAAGAGGGGGAAGGGTATTTGCTAGCTGTTGGATTAAAATTGTGGTTCCAGATATCACTGCGGCAGCTGCATTCATGTTGAAGTGTTTGTATGCTGCAGTGTATGACTATCATCTTTGTTTATTATTAACATTTCTTTTGTTGTGCATTTTAGACCACAGGTGGGTTACTGTTTAGAAACATACATACAGTACTATAAAACCAGATTGATCACGTATGTAGTTATGACCATGCCGGTTATGGCAGAAGCTAGCTTTGCCCTATATAACAACCACCTCTCTATAACAACCCTTCCCTCAAGAACCGTGGGGTTTTAAAATGGGGGTTTTACTCTACAATTAAACCCCTTTATAAAGACCACCCTCATATGAAGACCCTATTCTAGAGAACCATGAGGGGTCTTTATAAAGAGATTTTACTGTATGTATGGCAGCCATTTTTTTCTTTGGCAGCATTTGATTGTTTGTGTATGATGGTTACAGTTACAGTATTAACATTTTTGAATTACTAACACTTATCAAAAACAGTATGCCGCAAAAGCAGACCTGTTGTGTGCTTTGCTGCTTAAATAAAGAAAGTGAATGCCATCCCAGGTTTGTGTAGAGTTATCGGAAATTCAAAGCTGTTTATCTTGGACATAGAAACTGTAAGAGTGTATTAGGTTATTTTTGACAGGTATTTCATCAAGCAATGCAAGAATATTGACTCTGCTCAACTTTTTCTTTTTTGTTTGTGTAATATATTTTAAATACACACTGTCATCTCCATATTTGGAAAAAAGTCATGATTATACTTTGCTTAAAAAGGTTATAATTTACTTATAATAAACTTTACTTATAATAAACAAACATCTCTCGTAAAATACATAAATGGAATTTATTGCCAACCCAGCAGTTTCACTAATACTTGGTCACAAATTTAAATTTTGTTTTTCAGCATCTCTTGAAAAGGGTCTGACCACACCCGCAAGATGGTACTGCATGACTCCTCTTAATGTGGTTTGAGTTTCTGCCTCAAGAGTAGCACTTCTATAAACTTTACCTTTTACATATGTAGTAAGACAACTTACCAGGCCAAATTAATTTTAAATGGAGATGATTTTGTATATGTAACAATTTTCAATAGTGTCAAAATTTGTAAATTAATAATTTTGGACAAAAGCTGCAAGTATAGTAGATATTAAAGAATGAATTATTATGTTTGCCTAAAAGTTGAAACTCACTGTAATTAAGTAACAAGGAAAATATAGTTAAAACTTTGCAGCCGCACAATGTTTAAGAAACGTGTTTCGGTAGCAGAATGCTGCAAAAATTTACTGTGTGATCAGCGTGTGGGGAAATTTAAATATCAAATTGCGTACATACATCGTCTCAAAACAGGGATGCGACCACTATGCGATGGCGACCCTTGGATATTGTAAGAAAATATGGTACTGTGTTATTTATCTTTAGCTGTCTTGCTCAAATATTTAAGATATTCAAATTAGTTGGACACACTGCTGTACTCATCTGCTGTATAATCCTAGATCCACGCACTGTTCAGTTGTTTACATAAGTCAAACCATCAGCAATCCTCTCATTAATACTTGGGTGGTAGGAATGTTTACGTATTTTTGTGATAGTTAATAAAAAAAATTAGAGACTTTGTAGAGTTTTTTACAAATGTTTAGTAAAACAAACCTTATTATTAACAACTGTAAAATTTAGGTCCCTTGAGGTTTGAATTGAGAGATTTCACAGTATATGCAGTTTTAAACCTGAACTGAACACTAGTAATGGTTTGAAGTTTGTTTTGTAGTGTTTTGGAGAAGTTTAAAATACATATGTAGAAATAAGTGTGAAGTTGTCTGTGTCTTGCTTGTAGGGTTCAAGACAGGTAACCCTTCCTGCTCTATAGCCGAGAAGAAGAGCACATTCTCAGAGCCAGTACAGATCGTGGAGTGGCTAGAGACGAATGGTAGCTCATCACTCACCAACGACGAAGATATTGAGATAGATGTTGTTGGTCTACGTTTGCCCTTGCGTGCTGGTATGTTTTTAGTCTTAACTGAGAAGTCTGTGCTGATGACAACCGTTCGTTACATGTTTACAGTACTTGCATAATTTCTATAATACAGAATCTACCCATGCACCACTCACACCTTTTTCTCAAAAACAAAATTGAAAATTTGGGGTGCGCTGGTACACAGAAATCCAGGTTTTTGGCTGAAGTGGGGCCTGGAAAAGTTGAGTTTATCGTACATTACAGATTGCTGGTAGGATTTATTACAATGTAAATATAAGCGTGTATATCATGTAGTACTGTAGTTCGTGAGCAGTAAATAAGCAACACCAGCATTTTCGGCATTCAAGGAAACTGCAGTGCTTACAGCTGGTGGCGGCAGCTGCCGGCCTGCTCGAATGTGCCAAGCTTGCGGCGCGCTGTTCCATGCCAAGTTATGCAAAATCTGCATGTACATAGATTACCTATTTGTTTCACTTGTTCTGTCCGATGAGTGAGCAACCGGACACTCACAGCATGGCATGTTGTGGCACAGATAACCAAGACTGTGACAATGTTTCATTGCTCCGCTAGTACAGCGCACTTTGTAAGTACTGACAACTTCAGACAGAGTGCAGTACATGCTGTGGCTTGCTGGGCATTAGCATGCCATACAGCCAGCTGGCCACCCATCATTATCAGGGTTTACATGTTTTAATACTTCAACCAGACTGAGCAATTTTAGTACTAATGGGGCATAGTTTCCTTCTTAATGACCGACGTCTACATTTTTAATTCATGAATTTTATTCAGTTAAGTTTTTTATCAGGCGGCTATTGAAAGTTCGTTGCAAAAATAATTTTTTCCTTGAGGGTTTTGGAAATGTGTGTGCAGGTCTTACATAGGGGCGGGTGTTGCGTGTGTAAGTATGGTAATTAATTGTGCTTCAAAAGATTTTGGCAAGAAAATATATAGATTTCCAATTCTGTAAAGTTTCTAGCTGGTAAGTAGTGGAACTGGTTTTCCACACTGTCATTTTACTGTTCATCTGTGATAAACTTGTACGGTGCAGTGGCACTTGCTTTGCTAGCTGACAGACTTAACTTGTTTTGTGTGTTTGTCTGTAGGCAGTGAGTGGCTGGTCCGGCTCAATTTAAGTCGATTTAGTTTGCATCGCTGTTTTCAAGAACACAACCCAAGCGTAACTCGATGACTTAATTGTTTACTTTGTTAGCCTGTTATCATGGGATCAGTCAATTTTAAATATTTTATTTGGAGCTTGGTTGTAGCATGATTAATGTGTTGATTTTTGCGAGCAGTAAAACAAGAGGATGTTGCGGAGTCTGCAGAAGACTCTGTGAGGCTAGAAGTGCTGGAACATGACCGGCTACATGAAGCAGACTGCATGTTTGTAAGGGAGAAGGTCCGTGAGCTGGGCTTTAAGATGTCTTCCGAGCAGATCATCCCAGGAATTATGTATTGTGCTGCGGAGAGACTTATGTTGGAGGTACGTACTGAACCTGCTTCTGAGATTCAGTCCTTAGTTTTGTTTAGGCAGGCTGTATCTTTTAATAACTTCTACACCCAGAGGTGTAGTCCTATGTAGTGGGCATTGATGACCAGAAACAAAAGGTGTGAGAAGTGCAGAAATTCCACCAGAACACCCTGGTGTAGTTGAGAGTGAAGTACTTTGTTTATTTTCCGAGTTATTGTCATGGCGGTAAATGTAAGTGTTTAGAGATACCATTTTTACCCAAAAATAATTTGACTCTAAATATAATTCAACCCCCTTCTTTTAGGTTATGAGTTCAGGAAAAAACTTTTTGGTTGAATATAAGTAAAAAATGCATTTGAATGAATAGAAAATACTTTAAACAAATAACAATACAATAGTACAATACAAATAATTAGGGATGTGCGAATTGTGGTTTTAGAATTTTCAAATAATTTTTGATCTATTATTAGTTTTATCAAATAATTTTTGAATATACACTAGACCCCCGATTTTACGAACCCTGGATTTAACGAAGGTAGCGATTCTACGAATACAATCTCAGGAACCCTCAAAAAATAACAAAATTATATGACAAAAAAAATTGTAAGGAATTATGTTGACAATGAATAAAACATACTGTATCTAATTCACGGCATTAAAGTATGAATTGTAGAGTTGCAGTTATTACTTGGTAAGTCACAATATTAAAAATAAAACAAACATAGCGATAATCCGTTAAAAAATGCGGCAGTGACAGTTTGAAAACCGCGCGGCGGCGCCGCCGCCTGTGCCAAGCCGGCCGGCCTGTCTCCGTCAACTACGACGTATTAGGATCTATATTGAGGTTGTACTATAGACGCAAAGTTCCATCGCATGCGCATATGCTCATTTAACTATAGTACAGCCTCCTTCTAGGCTGTTTCACGACGTCTTATATCTCTCTCGTCTCGCGCCGAATGAGTTTACTTTTTTACACGAACTCTAAAAATAATAGCGTGATATTTTTCTTTATTGCGTTAGAACCATACGTACTTAAAACAATGAACTTGGCGCATAATTTGCTTAAACAGTGCGTTACTGCGTGTCGTAAAACGTGCGTTTCACAAGTGAGCACGATAATAGCGCTACCTATTATCCAAGCGAACAAACATTTGTCTCCGGGTATGTAGAACTTGGAAAATAAATAGACGTTCGTGTATAACGTAATCCCGGAACCCCTAATTTATTTTTACCGCATATACTGACTGTGAAAGTGATTATTTTCATTCACTTATACATGTAATTCTCGACGATTTTAGGTAAGAACGTCACAAAATGGCGTTTTTGGAACAACGTCTGTATATGCTACGGTGGCGCTATCTATCATCCATCTTGTGAACGTTCGTACAGTTGCGCTATCTGTCCACTCTGCACGCTACTAGTATCTACGTTCTCGTACAATTCAACAACAACGTCGAGGGAATGTTTTTACGTTAAGTTATATAAAACTGCGCAATGAATAAATACATCTGCCTATTCCTTCTTTCTTTGGTGAATAATTTACAAGGGCATTTTACTAGTAAGGAATGCCTACTTTTTTTTCCATTAAACGCTACGCAAATCGGGCTATTCGCTTGTGAGATGGCACTCGACAGCTCGGTTTTCTCTCTTTTTTTTTTAGGACAAAGGTTGATCATATCTATTGTTTAGCGGTGTTCTTTTGATCGTAAGACGTCTGCCAATTGATATAAATTTATATTTCAACTGCCACTTGCGTTATTTTTCCGTTAAATGCTACGGAAGTCGGTCTATTCGCTCGAGAGAAGACACTCGGAATCTCGATTTTCTCATTTTTCTAGGAAAAGGATTGGTCATATCTATTGTTTAGCGGTGTTCTTTTGATTGTAAGACGTTGGACTATTGATATAAATTTATATTTAAACTATCACTTTCTTTATTTTTCCGTTAAATGCTACGGGAATCGGGCTATTCGCTCGAGAGAAGACACTCGGAATCTCGATTTTCTGATTTTTTGGGGACAAGGGTCAGTCATATCTACCGCTCAACAGTGTGACGTCTGGCTACTGATATCAATTTATGTTTACATTATTACGTTAATTAATTTCCCGCAAAACGCTACGGAAGTCGGGGCCTAGACACACTTTGCAGAAAAAAAATGCAATTTTAAAATTTTCTTTTAGGGGGGGGGGGGGCAAAAATAAGCCGCTATCGAATTTACGAAGGTAGCGATTTTACGAATTCGATGAGAGGAACCGTGAGTATTCGTAAAATCGGGGGTCTTATTTCAAATAGTGTTTCTTGAAATTATTTATACATTTGCCAGTGCATAATCTTGCATTTACAAGGAGATATAGAAAGCACTTTGCTTTATTAATAAAATGTAGCAGTTTTTACTTCATAAACTTCAAAATTTTTATAACATATTAGTTTTTGTTACTTTGTACCTGTCCTTACAGTAATATACTGCTTTGTTTCCTTCTTTTATTATGTTTGTGAGTAATCACGAAATTCTTTTTTAAACAAGTGCTTACTACAGATGGCACAGCTGATCTAGTTTACTTCTTGCCTACATGTATAAAGATAAAAGAAATAAAAAAAAAATAAAAAAGGTACTTTTCTGTAATATTTTTTAGAAAAAATCTTACTACATAAATTTTAAAGCTTAATTAATGTGTAGTAAATTTTGACAACACTACGAAAAATTAGGTCTTGGAAACAATATATGTATTGCTAGTGTTTACAGAGACTGTACACTGTTCAAACTAATTTTTGGTAAACTAACAGTGAAACTTCCTATGTGTTTCACATTTGGAAACATTTGTAAAATAGTGTTCTAGAAGTTCTGAACATTTTCAGCTGGCTAATTATATTAGCAAATAAAAGTATCAGTAATAAAAGAAGTTTGCCTGTAGTACATTTGCATTAACTTTTCATAGATGTATGCACAGTAATTAGATAGACGAACTTTTGCTGCAGCTACTGCGATCTACACCACTGCGGCCATTTTGTATGTATTGTGAGGTACATTGCCATCCTCCCCTGTTCCAAATTTGTTCCTTTTTTTTTTTTTTTCTATATAATAACAACTTAATATTTCTTTGGGCCATAGTAATAATTAGTACTTTATTTAATGATGTTGGTTTAAAAAATTATCTGGTGTGTATGTATAAGTCATAACTACCTCCGATATGCTAAGCCTGACAGTTTTTGCCACCAACTATTTGTGGTTTAGGTTGACAAGTCGCCCGATGGTGTGAGTTTGGTACCGGTGTACAACTGATTCAGTGTCATTGAGGAAGTGATATTGTCCTTGTTGTTTTACATTAATATTATTAACTTATTTTAGAAGCAATCAACCTGCATTTAAGTACTAAGCTCTGTTTTCTGAATATATGTCTTTTAGCACTTTGGTTTGTATAATGTTGCACCTGTTCCATTCTTGTGATATCAGTATATGACCATGACTTTTATTCTACATTATGGTGCTAAGATCATGCCAAAGGGTCAACAAGCAAGGATTTCTTTCAATCATAAACTAGGCTTAGAGTAATTGTGTCTATCGGTGGACCAGGTCAGGTATTGTAGTGTTGTCACCTGTATCTAATGTTAGAATCATGTCCAGAAATTAAGTAATTTAAAGTAGATTCCGATGTAAGGCACGAAACATAGTTATTCTTTTTTTTGTATTTATGAATGATGAGTAATATGTTTGAATAATTAAGATAATTCCCTTTGTGTTTAAATGTAATTTTAAGGAATGTTTAGCTGAAAATATTGTTCAACTGTAGTCCGGGCATATATATATCTTAGTGGTGATTGTAATCACGAGGTACACTGCCATTTTGTGCACGTTGACTTACGGTGGCCATGGAAGCACTGCGGGACCGGGAGAGGCGGCCATTATTGTATGACGAGTGAAGGAGAATGGACGCGACTCGGCGTTGTGGGCCTGGCATTGCGGCCACGTGGTCAGAACTTTGATTTTAGCTTGGAAATAGTTTTTCCAAGGAGGGGATCTTTATTTGGAACTTCAACTAATTTACTGTTTCATGTGAAATTTGTTTTGTTCGCGTGCATAAGCAGAAATAACGGCCCACCGGGTAGGTGCATTGTTGACTGTGACGATGTATAATGTATTTTAACGGCGGTGCGGAATATACCAGTTATAGGCTTATGTGGTTTATTATTCTTTTCCTTTTTTTGGCACCCTTCTTCGAACCACCTTAAAAGAGAGGGAGACTGTTCTTGTGTTTTATCCGCTGACGCGCCAGAGTATTGAAATGTTTCGTTAGCATGTATCTTTATTTATTTATGTTTCCAGTGCAATGTATAAGATGATAAATGAGTATCTGTGTGAGTATATCTATGGCCAAGAATGTGATGCCACATGTAAACAGATATCTCGAAAATATCAGTGAATGTAAGTTATTTTCCTTATATTTATTTTAACCTTTTAATATCCGCGAAAAGAGTTAAAGCTATTAAATTATTTATGTTTGTAAATAGAAATCGTCTTGTTAACCACTTACGTAGATAATTTTAAAAAATTGTTTCAAATTCACTATTGAAATTGCTTGAATACATCAACATTTAGGAATCTGGTATTTGTTTTTCAAATTTGAATAATACACATGTACTATTCAAAATTTCAAATATTCACACACCCCTACAATTAACTCACCTTCAGTAAAATTTTTTCTTTCTACCAAAAAATCAAATTGCACTATAAACATACGCAATTAATTTCAAAACAATGGGATCGTAGTTTCTTGCTATGTTTGTGCTACTGCCTGTGTGGTGAATGCCTATCTACCTTCTGCCTAACCATTATCACCGTCTGTCTCGTCGCTGCTGTCGTCTCCAACTGTTTCTTCTTCCCAGCATGTGTCATCCTCTGTGCCTTCCATAGCATTGGAAATCTTGCTGAATCCTCTGCTGATGCTCTCTTGAAATATTCTGGTCCAAGCAGTAGAAATCCAAGTAGCACACTAGGCGTTTAAAGGCTTCTTTATTTTTCCTGGGGTTGTCACAAGCTTTTCCAGCAATCAACCATTCATAGATGGTCCTTAAGCTGCTTGTTGACTACCATATCTAGGACCTGAAGTTGGCTTGTTGTACCTGATGGTATAATAACTACCGGTAAGTCAGTATTCAGTGCCTGTAGAGAATTTTTTACTTCTGGAGTTAGATGGCCCCGAAAAGCATCCAGCACAAGCATACCTCTTTTCTTCAGTCGTGCACCAAGTCTTTTGTTCCAAACAAGGCCAAAGCGCTCTTGCATCAAATCACTCGTAATCCACCCTTTCTCTTGACACAGAATGATATCTGGTGGATACACCTCCTTCGGCAATGTTTTTAGTTTTAAAATAACAAATGGTGGCAACTTCCTACCTTCTGCCAACTTACCTATGATACACAGTTTATTGTTACCGGTCGTTTTGACTGTAACTGACTTGTTCAATTTTGTCCGCATTGCCTTTTTGGAAAGCAAATAATAATGTTTTTTTCTCAATTTGATAACATGATGCTGGAACATCACTATCATCAAAGTCTGATGACATCTTTTGAGCTGTAGATGTGCGACGTCTCAAAGAAAAACCACAACGTCGCATCATTCGCACACACCAGCAACACTAGTGTTGCCTCCGAACTTGCATTCATAATACGTACAACCGCCGCCATATTCCTTTCATCATTCCCCATCCACTCGCCGCAGCGCTAGAGTTCTATTACACACAGCATGGAAAAACGTATCATGTTACATAAATAAAATAGACAGATATCACTGGCGCCAACATTCCGCCCACCGAAAATTAGTATTATCTATTCACAAAATAATTGGAAATTAAAGTACAGCTTTTCACACAACACAATGCGTTCTTATCACTGCTATTCTCTGAAATACACTTTTGAACTGGTAATGGGCAGATCTTGTTGACAGGTCGAATAAGAGGACCTTGAGGTGAGTGAAGTGACACAATCCTTACTACCTATTTGTCGGCATATAGGACGACCCCGCATATAAGACGAGTCATAGTTTTGAAGGTACAAAATCTTGAAAAAAAGTAAATTACTAATTTTGAAATTCCCGACAGAAAAATATTTTTTTTCCTTTTCCAGAAACATTAAAAATTTAGTTTAAATATTTTCAATGCATTTATTTCCGGCATATAAACATCATAGTAGACACATAAACGAATAACATTGGCTACTACTGCTCTCCGCGCGCCCAAGAGCCAAGTAAATGCACGGCGGCGGCCGGCGATATCTCCATTTGCTGTCAGGTGTGCGCGACTTGGCAACGCCGGCCTAAGGCATGCCGCGCACTACATGGCAACGCCGAGCAAATACAGCTGCTTGCAAGGTCATCGCATTCCTTTGCGCTGTTGTCTGCCAGCCTAGCGCTAGACGGTAGACACATGAATGTGTGGTACGGTACCTAGATACTCGTTTTTTCCGCCCGAGAGTCTTGTGCTTGCGAGACAAAGGATGAAAGCATGCTGATCTAGATCCTCGTTTTCTCTGCCCGAGAGTTGTAGGCTGGCAAGACAAAGTATCTCGGCACGCGCTCGTATCGATCGCCGCTTCGCTGCGAGGAAGTGTCCTTTATTATGAATAACGCTCATCAAAATTTCGTATCGTTAATTTTATTAAAATAAACGGGGCAGTCGTTTTCATTTGTGATGAAAAACGCATTTCCATGAAACATCATACAACTCCACAGCTTACAGCTTAGCTTTCAAACAATTTTTGGCTACCAGAAATTTTCGCACCCTCATATAAGACGAGTAGCAATTTTTGAGGGCAAAAAATATGTAAAAATTGTTGTCTTATATGCCGGCAAACATGGTACTCCATCCGGGCCAGGATGTACCACCAAAACCCTGGCTGTTCTCCACTTTAATAGAGGCAGAGTTGGCTCCTTCACGAGAACTAACTGATCTACAGCAACATTGGGAGTGGACGTGGTCCATTTTGTTCTCCGATGAAGAGTGTGGAGATATTCAACACTCCATCTTCTCCAAATCCTCTGCTGTACTTGAGCTACCAATTGCCACCTATCAAGGCGATTGACAAGCAATTCCAGTAGGTCTGGGTCTGGAATAGCCACCATAGGTTCACCAATCATAAAGTGACCAGGGGTCAGCACATCAAACTCTTAAGGACTTGAAGACAAAGGGTAGATAGGTCTTGAGTTGAGAACTGCAGGTATTTTAGCCAACAATGTCGCCATCTCCTCAAATGTCAATAAGTGAGTGCCTATAACTCTCTTCATGTGCTGCTTGATACTCTTGATGGCAGTTTCCCAGATACCCCTAAAGTGAGAGCTAGCTGGAGGATTAAAATGCCACTGTATCCCGTGCTTGGCAGCACTGTCTGTGATATGCTGCCTGCTGTCACCATGGACCAATTCTTGGTAGACCTCCTTCAAGTAGTTTCTTGCTCCTACCATATTAGTGCCATTGTCAGAGTAAATATCTGATGGCACACCTCTGAGTGAAACGAATCTCTTCAGAGCTGAAAGAAATGCTGCTGCTGAGAGGTCTGTCACCAATTCAGTGTGTACTGCCTTGGTAGACATGCAGACACACGCACACACACACACACACACACTCACACACACACACTCTCTCTCTCTCTCTCTCTCTCTCTCTCTCTCATCACAGGATACATTTCCTGGGGTTTGGCAACATTGAACACATTTGTGTATCAAGTTACGAATAAGGGATCGGGCAGAAATGATCCAGTAATATCTGCGAGTCCGATACAATGTTGTCTGTGGTCCAACATGTCGATAACAAATGTGATAATGGAGGATTATTAGTTCTGAAAGCTTACTCTGACGTGGTAAAAGTATTGGATGTTTTGCAGTCTCGGGTATGGAGGCATTTTGTAGCCTACCACCCATCCTGACAACTCCATGTAAATCAATAGATTGTGCTAACGCCTGAATGCGTTTGCTGCACATGTCACCACTTTTTATAGCATTAATGTCTTCTTTGAAGGAGTGTTGCTGGACTGCAGTAACCAACACAGCTATTGCAGTCTTCCGTTCTTCTGCTGTCACAAAACTCACGTATGGGTGTCTTATTCTGAAATGCTGTCTTTGCTCGAAGTATCCAAGATGCAACACACTGAAACTTTTGGAGCAATGAGAACTTCTGAAGGAGGCCAAGTAGGTCTTCTGAATTACGTATTTCCTGTTGAGCAACCAACACTGCAACTGAAAGCTTCAGTTCCGGCACATTTTCAGGGCCTAGAGTGTCCTGTGATGGCCAGTGTTCTGCGTGGTGCATCAACCAGTCAGGACCGGAAAACCAGTTGGATTGGTTCAGCAGGTGGTCAGGCAAATATCCGCGTGATGCTGTGTCTGCCGGGTTACTTTCAGAAGGGACATGATTCCAAACACTTGGAGGTAATGCTGACTGAGTCTCTGCAACTCTGTTAGCTACAAATGTTTGCAACCTGAGGTGACATCCTTAACCAAGTTAACACCACCATTGAATCTGTCCAGGCATAAAGCACTGGATCCTCGACCTTGGTGCGGAAAATCTCCAAGACATGTTGCCACAGTCTACTCAACAAGTGAGCAGCACAGAGTTCAAGTTTGGGAATTGACATGGTTTTCAACGGAGCTACCTTTGACTTTACAATCAGCAAATGCACAGTGATTTCTCCTGTCTCAGTCACACACCGAGCATACAAGACTGCTCCATAGGCTTTTTCACTTGCATCGCAAAATCCATGAAACTAAATTTCATATCCCCGCACTGGAATGAACCTTGTCAGTCTCACCTGCGACAGAAGAGGTAATGCCGTCTTAAACGTGTTCCAATCACTCAACACATCCTCTCCTATCTCTTCATCCCAACCGAGGCCCATGGTCGACAGCACTTGAAGTAATATCTTACTTGCAGTCACCACTGGAGATAGCCACCCACAAGGATCATATAATCGCGCTATTAGTGACAGGATACCATGTTTGGTATTTGGTACCGTTGGTACCTTTACCTTGTAGCAGAACTGATCCTGCATTGGATCCCAGTGAACTCCTAATACCTTTACTGAACCAGTACTATCAAAGTTTAACAAAAATTTACCTGAGTCTAAATTCTCAATTATACTCTGATGATTAGAGCATCATTTGTGCAGTTGGAACCATCCTGCTTCTAGCAGCGCTATCAGCTGAGTCTTCAGTTCAAGCGCCCCAGTCACTATGTCATCCACAAATACAACATGCTGTAAAGTTTGTGCTGCTAAGGGATACTTAGCACATTCATCTGCAGCCAACTGCTGCATTGTTCTCAGTGCTTGGAAGGGTGACGAAGCCAGTCCGTAGGTTACCGTGTTGTGTTCAAATACACTCACAGGGTCGAGGTCAGAGTTTCGCCACAAAATGCACGGGTACTTCCGGTCACTGGGATCAATCATAACTTGGTGATACATTTTGCAAACATCAGCTGTTATAGCAATTGGTGATGTCCTAAAATTCACCAAGATGTCTGCAACCTCCTTTTGTAGCTTAGGTCCTGACAGCAGTACACTGTTTAGCGACAGCCCATCCACAGTCTTTGAGGACGCATCAAATACCACTCTTACTTTGGACGTCACACTATCCTCTTTGATGACTGCTTGGTGGGGAATTATGTATGATGGCTGGCTGTGTGATCTTGGCGTAAGCACTGTGACAGACTTCCCATTGGCATCCACTGTTAGTGTCCCGATCCGCGAAATGTGGCCTAATTCTTCATACTCATCCATGAAATGCCTATATTGCTGAAGCAACTCTGGTGACCGACATAGTTTACGTTCTAGTCCCTGTAGTCGCTTTAGGGCATAGGTGTACAAATCTCCAAGAGTGATATTTATGGTGGTAAAGGGCAACTTCAACACATACCTGCCTTCACCATCGCATGAGTAGGTAACCTGAAAATGCTGTTCACATTTCTGATTTTCGTTGGGTATGAACGACTTTCTTGGTATTTCTTTAGCTTCCCAGAATTTTTGCAAAACTATATCCAGGGACATGTCAGTCTGTACTAGGAATGATGACATATGCTGAGTAGCTGGTGCACTTGGTGCAGCGCCAGACAACACCCATCCAAACTCTGTATGGAAGGCATGCGGCTGCCCAATGACTTTGGGCCCAGTTGTTACGTCTGCCACTACCTCTGCTGACAGCAACGTGTCTATTGCACTCGGAGTAGCAAACTGAGGATCAGCTAGTGGCAAACCCTTAAGATGTGCAAGACCCTTGGTGGCAGTCTGATCGGAGGGTAGGTTTCTAGTTATTGTCTTCAGGATCACAGCTTTGCTGGTAATGTGGAGATCTGATGAGTGAAGTGAACCTATTTCACAAACCACTGCCCCTCTAGCTTCTGGGAATGAAATGTTGCCAACACCAGCTATACAAACATCTGTATGATGTCGCTTGAGACCTAATCTCTGCACGCAGGCTTGAGTAATAAAAGTAGTCTAGGAAGCATCATCCATCAATGCCCGAACCACCTGGTAGTACCCTGCATTGTCTTTCACTCGGATCAGTACTGTTTTTAACACAACCGTAGTGTCCTGATTGCTGTCAGCATTGCCTTCTGAGGCACACAATACAACAGTTTCGTCTTCTTTGACACCAGATTCTTCTTCAGTTGAACTTGCTGGAGTATTCCTGAGCTTATATCGTTCTGTTATATGGAGCAGTGTGTGGTGGCAGCCATAGCAGAGTTGGCATTGGTATTTGGACGTGCATAGTGCAGCATTATGCTGTCCTCGGAGACACTTAAAACACAGCCTCTGTTCTTGCACACAATTCCATCTATCATCCACAGATTTCTCGAGGAATGTTTGGCATTTTTCCAGTGCATGGCAGTCATCACAAGCTGGACACTTCTGTTTTTCACCTCTTTCCAGAACAGATAAGAGAGTAGTCTTTGTAATTTGGTGACCATCCAAATTCAATGGGCGCCACTTGTTCACACCAGGCAATCTGCTGCTTGTAGTTTTCTGGCAATAACTAGGCTTTGGGGTTGTTACTGTTGCCAACTGGACTTGTTCCGCTGCTTGTGCCTTCCGGTCCAGAAACTTCAGTAGCCTGTGATGGGATGGAATGTCATCCTCATGCGACATCTCAAATGCCTGTTTTAATGGTGTGTCCAGTTTTTCCAAAACAATATTCAAAAGTAAAAAATCCTATTTTTCAACTGGGAAGTCCAGTGCCTTCAAGGCATTTAAATGTTCTTCTAAGCATGCTACAAACCTTGTAAGTGCACTTTCATTCCTACTGTCCAATGTGAGTGAATGCAAAATTTTATAAACATGGAGGATTGCTGTGATGCGTATACTTAAAAAAATTTTTTCAAGCAGACTCCATATGACGTCATAATTGGTTTCTGTTACCGGCACATTGCTAACTACCTCTCGAGCTTCCCCCCTCAGACATCCCAAAAAAGGTAATGCATTTTTTATACCTTGGTTAAATGTGAAACATTACCCACCATAGAATTAAATAATTTCGCAAAACCCTTCCATTCAGCACTATTGCCATTAAAAATTGGTAGCGGCAGCGCAGGCAGCATAGACGCCTGCAGTAAAAAAACAAACTGCATCTCATGGCGGCGTACTTTGTCACCAGAAACCTTAACCTCACTGTTTATCAGATGTCTGTTATAAATTTTACGTAGCTCACGAAACACGAGTTTGTATGCAGCGAACTGCTCTTTAACTTCATTCATGTCATATGAGTCGTCACCTGTTGATTTTGCATATAAAACACAAAAATTAGCCACCAACCTGTCACGTTTCTCAATAACCTCCTGGAAGGTAATTAAGAAATCTTCCATCTTCGAATTGTCTTGGCGGGACGCTTCATACAATTCCCATGCCTCGTCTGCTTTACTTACCAAAAAACTGAAGATAACATGCTGCAGCTCTGGAGATTGTGCTGCTATTATTTCACTTGGATGATGTAGACTGCCAAACAGTTTTAACTGTGAATAATTAATGTCACCAGATATGATACGATAATGCACGTACAATCGTTTTCATGTCACAATAAAGCAAGCACGTTTAGACGTCATGTACAACGTTACTAAAAATCGTGTAAATAACTTTTAACTGAAACAGAAAATATTTGTCCGCAATATAACGTAAACTTCCACGTCCCAATAATCAATTTCTGTTAACATCTGGCCCGGAGGACCAAAAATGTTGCCGCCGAAATTGCATTCATAATACAACCGCCTCCATATTCCTTTCATCACTTCCCATCCACTTGCCGCAGCGCTAGAGGTCTATTTTACACAGCATGGAAAAACGTCTCAAGTTACATAAATAAAATAGATATCACTGGCGCCAACAGATACACTGGAAGTGGATAGTATGACGTTTCTTTGGCTCAAAATTAAGCAAAAACATCCCCGGCAATATAAATTCTTGCAGCCGCAACGGCCGTTTTTGGAAGTTATTTGCAAGAATGCTACAGTTAAGTTTATTGAAATATTAATACAGTGAACCCTCGATAACTCTGACTAAAAGGGGGGAGAAGCTGTCCGAGTTACGATTTGTCCGTGTTATCGAGGGGCGTCCTGGGAGATAGGGTGATCAGCCATTAATCACAAGAAACGTGAGGTTATCAGTACGCTATCATTTCTACAAGGAAAATAGGCGGCAATATGTACTTCTTTGTACGTTTCAATTCACAGGAGGAGGTAGTGGGGAAATTAGCATTGTAACGTGGAGAACTATAAAAGAATGTCAAAAAACGTGGGCCAGCAGATTTTTTTAAATTTATTTTTTATGCTACTTCTGGCTAATGTTTTTTTATCTGTGATAGAAGCTGGCACCAAGGCACCCTTGACGCATCGCCACTGCGTCCTTAATAATATCCATGCTAAAGCTCGCCTCCCTTCTAGGTTAACTTGTGTTGTATTCGTAGGTTACGCCTAAAACGTAACCACGTGTTGCAGATTTTTGAGTATTTACATAATATTACGCTAGTTGCACATGTTATAAATCAAATACTATATTTAATTATGATAATTTGTGTGTGTAAAGAAGGACTCACGTACCTGCAAACTATATCACGTAATATTTATTTGTTTACAGTCACGGCCATGATGCCAAAACCACGTGCACAGACTTTTGTGAAATAAGATAAATTATGCACGAAATAAATACTTGATACAAATAATATTATTTAAATTGTCTAAAAATGTATGGTTGTTATTTAGAGTGAGTTTAACGGCAACACGTAATAAGATTATAATAGAGAGTGTGTTTTTGTTCATGAGGCGAGCGAAATTATGTTTTCTTGTATTGGTAACCCTGCAGAGCAGACAACTCCAGCTGCCGAGCGGAAATTTTGAAACCACCCGCCTAACAAAACTTCCACCCCCTCGGACGGGTATATAAGGCGCCTCTCGCCAGCCAGAAATCAGTGTTTCCTAGGGCTCGGCTCCTACTGAGTTCTCTAGGCACTCTCCCCTTACCTTACGAGTTGTGGGGGTAGCCTGCCACATAAGTCCTCCTACCCTCTTACCCTTAACTAACCACCTATCCGGGGTTGTGGCGGTAACCTGCCACCTAAGCCCTCGCTCCTTCCTTATGGGTTGTGGCGGTAGCATGCCACCTAAGCCCTCCTACCCAAACCAGCTCTACCTCCCGAGTGTCTGGTGACGACGTAGCGAGTCGATCACTCTAGCGTGCTGTATATTGGGAATGCACCTACTTGCGCAGTTCTATCAGCCGTCACGAGGCGCTTGCAGTACCGCCGGAAAGCGGAAGTCAGTAGTTGGAGGCTCCCGCGAAACAGTCAATCCATATGGCAGAGTGCCAGTGTTAATCAGTATTGTAATACTTCAGTGGCGTAGTATGGATCAAGTGTATAGTCAGTTGAGAAAGTGTTGTAAATTCTGTAAATAAGTGTGTTCGGAGGAAATTGAGATCAGGAGGAAATTTGTAAAGTGCTTTGTGAACTTGTGTGAAACTGAGCGAATCAATAATATACCAGTGAAACATAATCTCGTTCTTTCATTTAAAATTCAATGTCTGAGTTGGAAATCCACATATCTCAGGAGGAGATACTGAATTTGGAAAAGCCACGACAGCAGGCCACTAAGGCAAGACATCAATTAGTCGCCGAACAAGTAATATACCTCGCTGGTCTAATTCCGGAACTTCAGAAGATACCTTACTTGAGCTCAGCGCTCAGTACAAACAACTTTCGGCCCCTCACGCCCGAGCCCGCAAACAGGTGCGGCTCAGAAAGATCCTTAAGGAAATTCAGCGCAACCAGCTTTCACTACTGAGTCCGATCAAGACTCCTCCTAGGCCTGTCCTACTACACCAGCGGATCCAGGAGATTATCACGGAGGATCGCCTAATGCCCAAAAGGCCCATGCCCTTATTAGACAGCAAGAAGAAGCTGCTCAGAAAGCTATTATAGCAAAGGTGAGGGGACACCGACCTTACTCCTTTAAAAGAAATCCGAAACCCGCTTCCTCTGCTCGCGCAGAAAGCACTTAGTGTAGGCGCTACTAAGGGACACCACTCTCCCTGGACGTGCTAGGCTTTCATCAATCCACAGGAGGTGTCTCTTTGCTCTCTCTCTAGCCAGCCAAGCCTTCTGTGGCTCGCCTGTGGACTACCCTCACCAATATACATATTTAGCCTTGAGGAAGCGGGGCACCCTTCTACTACATAAAAGTTCTCACCCCTTCTCCCGTCTGGCAGGCAACAGTCGATGTACATGCGTGTGTGTGTGTGTGTGAGAGAGATTATTATTGGAGATAAGCTAGGGAGGTAGAACGCGAGCAGAAGTAGTCAAGGTCAACTGGCACAGTCTCAACAGTAATACAAACACCGCATGTGACCACACGCAACTCACGATATGTTTACGTAAAAAATTGCTTTACATCAGCATGTCACAGTGTCTGCAGCCAACCGATAGCCTGATAATTACGCTCACCCCATACAGAGTTCCGAAGACACAAAAATATTTTTCCTCTTATACGAAAGCAGACGCGGTACTGTAATTAACAATCCTTTTGGATCACTGTACAGAAATATGTGAACTCATTTTAACACTTCGGATTTTTAAAATTTCATTTCATGCGTATAAACTGAATCATAAAACATGTAATTTACAGCTTTATTCTTACACAAGTTGTCCCACTAAAAAGCAATAAAACTCATATCATGTTCAACTGAGTTAAATGGGAGTAAAAACAACCAAAAGTAAAGCACAAAAAATATTAAACAATGCATTTAAGACCATGAATTGTTACATATCGGACTAGTGTCTAAATTACTGGATGTAACAGAAACTAGATTAGTCAGTCTGTCAGCTGCGGCTTGCAGTTCTACACATCACACCACAATCTCTCGTGTACTGATGTACTATTTGTTTACCTTCTCCTCCAGATCTGCATCATTTAACCATTCCAAACGTTTCCTTGGGGTTATTCTTAGTTTCTCGGAATTGACATCTCGATCGGGAAATAACGATCAGGGCCTCTTTGTTAGAATACGAGGCCAGGATAAACGTAAATCTCAGTCTACCTTTCCTTTTTTATTTTTTGTTTTGTTGAAGTCACTGCTGTGGTTAAAGTGATAATGTGCGCTTATAGGCCTCCCTCCATATTATCTTACCATAGCTGCATCATCATATATCAGTGACGTCTTTACACACACTTTACACTTAAAATGTATTTCACAGATACCATCAATGTTAATGGGAACTCAATAAAAGCCCATTCAGTGTAATCATTTAAGTTGTTCAAAAGCGAGGCCCTCTAGAATGTGCGGCCCGGGGCAAATGCCCCTTTCTTCCTCCCCTCCCCTTTTTTATTTTATTAAGCTTTTCCCCCCCCCCCCCCGCGACGGCCTCTAGCGTAGTGGGATCCTAGCTCGGGCATGGATGTTGTGTTGTTCTTATATTATTTTATTAATGTCCGAAACAAATAGTTTTGCAATCTTGAATTTATTGCACATACCAGAACAAAATAAATTTCCCTTTAGGTGCCATTGTGACCTGTAGTTACCGTCCAATTCACAAGCACCACGCTGAACTGTTTATTTATGACGCACGTACATGTATGACTCGCGCGGTGTAGAGGGAGGAAAGATAAAGAAGTGAGGTCTGCCTGCTGAGTTGCATCTATATACGCGCGTCTCGCTAGCAACATTTAACCACACGGAACTTGCCACATATTTTACAGTGGGATTATTAAAGGCTAAGAAGCGATGAGCAGCAGCGTTTAAAGCTTAATACTCTTTTTAAATAAAACGTGATGGATTTAAATGTGGCAGACACAATTTTCTTATGATTTTTGACCAAAAAATAATTTAATTAAAATTAATTTTATTTTTTGAAATTCTGTCCGAGTTATCCAAATTCCGGGACATCGAGGTCCGAGTTATCGAGGGTTCACTGTATTTTTCAATAGAGTGAAGTATTTTGAACAAATAGATACACTGGAAGCAGATATATTACCTTTCTTTGGCTCAAGTGTAAGCAAAAATGTCGCCTGCAATATAAATTCTTGCGGCCGCAACGACCGTTTTTGGAAGTTATTTGCAAGAATCGCAACTAAGACAGTTGAAATAGTAATATTTTTCAATAGAATGACGTATTTTGAATAAATGAATACTCTGGAAGTGCATATTTAACCTTTCTGCAGCTCGACATCAAGCATAAATTAATGATAACGAAACATGAATATCGCCGGCAACGCAAATTAAGTGCCAGCAATGTCGGTGTTTCGAAACTATTTACAGGGTACTATTTCATTGTTGTTGGTTGAAATTGTTATATTCCACGACTGCTAGATTGCAAAATGAACTTGAGCGTGCACTTTCATCGATGGCGTCCTAAACAATCTTCTTCCTCTGGTAGCGAGAGATCACTTTCTTTTTAGGAGATCCCTCTCCCTTCAAGCTGATTGTTGGAATCACATTCTTCTTCAACAATTTTGGTGTTTTAACCCTTAAAAGCTTGCATTTATACACAGATGAACAATCAAAATGGTTTTCAGTAAAATGCTGTGAACACATTTTCACAGTTTTACCTGGTGTGAATGCTTTGCACTTAATTTTAACTAACAAAGCCGTGTATCTGTTCGGTGACTTTTCTCTGTTAGGGAAACTATGAAAACCCACATATTAATTTTTTCAGCACTATTTGAACACATGTAAATACAACATCGTGACTGCATGGAAAAAAACACGTGTTTTCAATAGCACGTGGTGCGATATAAAGTAGTGGCGGGTGCGGCATGGTACTAACTGGTCACATCCAGTCCACTCCATGCGGGGGAAGTGAGCCATAGTCAGAGCCTGGAAAAATTAGCATTTATTTATTACAAAATTTGCATCTATAATTTTGAAAATTAGCATCTATTTTTGAGATTTTAGCATCTATTTTTGAGACATTAGAATAAAGTACTTAAGCTACAAAAATAATCATAAAAATCTGATTGAGGATGTTCATGATATACGAACAAATAAAATGTTTGTTAAAAGGAGAACATCTAAGTAAAATTAGTTTACATATTTATGTAGAAAAAGTCATACATGTATGCTGCATGCATACATTCTACAGATTCAGCAGGCTTCTTCTGCTCTGAAAGTGATATAAAACTTGTTCTTCAAACCTCTTTGGATTATTTCATTATTCAAATATAGCAAAATATAATATGTAAACTAGCCAGCCGGCTGCGGCATTGCCTGCGTGAAATGATGTAATTTAAACAGTAACTCTGGATAAAATATGTGATGAAGGCATTTAGCAGGTAGCGTACTCAATAACAGTGAACTATAATTAACTGTCATAGCTCAGGGTAAAGAGCGCGCGCAATATGCTTGTATGACGTCATAGTAATTCCCATCGCAAAGTCTTGCACGGGATACGAACCCGTAACCCTACCCCTTCCACACCACAAACTTTATACAATACCTTTGTGAATGTTACAGGCATGCCGTGATAATGGGGAACATGCACAATTTTTTTTTATGTTTTAATTCGATTCCGCAGGCATTTTCAAGCAATAATCACATTTTACTTTTAATTTCTATGCGTTGATTCAAGTGCATTCGCCGAAAAAGTAACGCAATTTAAAAAGCACACTGAAACGCTCGATTTCAGCATGGCACCCGCTGTGACGTCATCCGGCGAAACTCCAGCCCGCTTGCTGCCTACCACCCATAGCAATCGTGCGCACATCGCGAGAAATTTGACAGAAAGTTAAAGTAATCTCGACTTGGCGCAAAACGAAAGATGTTCACATCTTATATAGCATGTAAGTGTTCTATAATACGTACTTAAAAATAATCGGGAAGTTATTTGTTCCTGAACGATAACGTGAAAATTTTCGCAAAGCAGTGGATTTAAATTATTCTGCAAAGTTGTGATTCATTACTACAATAATTCACATTTTTGTCGTCAATGCTTGTACATTATATTTCTACAAATAATTGTTTTTGTGAAATGTAATCTGAGTGACCTTAATACAAACTAAGCGCTATTTAAACTCGAGGCATTTAAGAGATGCAAGTAAAACCTAAGCAGGTTACTTTTTATAAACGCCGATAGTAACTCAGAAGAAAGAATATTATATATATATACTGTATATATATTTTTTTTTACATATACACAAATATTAATTTAAAGGTAATCATTAAAATATTAGAGTAAATAACTCGCACACAGCAGTCATGCATTACGCGTCACGCGAAGAATTACACATAGTTCGAAGTCTACCGGTAGATAGCAGCAGCATGGAAGAACCCAAGTAGTTCCAGAAGTCACTGTAGGTAGCAGAACACATTAAAATGTATTAATTTTGTATGTAAATATTGTAAAGCCTAGCAGATATTGTTTGAAATTCAGTTCCCATCAATATATACTACTAATGCGTACAATTAGGAGATATTCCAAGTTTGAGTTAACGTTTGTAGTTAGTAAAAATATATTTTTAAACGTGTAAGCGTGGTTACGACTATTCACATAGCAGCGAACCATTGCACCCTATCACATTTTTTGCTAAGGTTTATTATTTTATGTATCCTATTTCCAGATAAGGAACGTAAGAGTAAGTCACGAAATGTATAAAATAAGAATAATTTAATTATGCGAGAGGCAAACAATCGGGCAGAATCGTCGGAAAAAAGAAGTTGTTCAGCTTTTGGAAGCGTCTTACGAAAATGGTTTTCTTACGTGAATAGACTAGTGATTATTTAAACTATTATTAACATGTTAAGTACAGTATCGAAGAACGACTAATATTTTAGTGTGAATTTCACACGACAATCGCATTTCACTTGATATTCTCTCAGGCGAGATCTGAGAAATAATTAGGCTATAAATGCGGCCCTGAAATGGTGCAAACCATTAGCTACATGTATTTGTTTGTATTAAACGAATATTCTGTAACAATTCACCACCACGATAAATATCCACCATACTACACGCTTAAATGCTTCTACACGAACGTGTTGTGGCTGCAAGTCGTTACAGGGTGTCCACCGACAGGGAAAACCTGGAAAACAGGGAAAAGTCAGGGAATTTCATCTTACAGGGAAAAGTCAGGGAAATATCAGGGAATTTTCATTTGGGTCAGGGAAAAATGATACAAAACAGCCCAGAATAAAAATTTTTGTAGTACTGAATAGTTAAATTATTTCAATTTAGCTATCGCAGTAAATTTATTTGTAAGCGCTTCTGGTTACATTCATTGCAGGGAAACCTGATTTAATTTTTTTGATATAAAATTGTTTTTCTTATTTTATTCAACATATTGAGTCGCTTAGTATGTAGTCTGTGATTCAAATGCATGTATCCAATTCTTTTAATGTTGTTTCATTAAAGCTATTTATTTCAAATGTGCTGTGTTGATGTAACATTTTGGGTCTTGAGCACCGATGAGGGTGAAGGAAGTTGGGAATAATCAGGATTAAGATTGGGATTAACTGGGGTTAAGATAAGAAATATCCTTGAGAAATCTCACCAAAGTCCCAGCACTATTTTCACGAGCAAAATACAGGAGTGACCGGTTACTGTGAAGCGATCACAATAGCCATTTGGCCGACGCAGGCCTTAAAAAGTTCAAGTTTTGCCGATAATAGGTCAGGGAAAATTTACAGATATTACTTGGAAAACAGGGAAAAGTCAGGGAATTCCAAAACTGAATATCAGTGGACACCCTGCGTTAGTAACTCCTAAAGTAATATACCGACACCATAAACAACGGAACTGGCCTTGCCTCGACTAGGAAAACGTGACTTCCCGCCAAGCGAATTTCGCCTATTGACGTCAAGCCAATCACAGAGCGTTCTCATCCCGTTTGAATATTTCTGGATTTATTACATTTACGGCGACGTTTTTTTACAAGTTAGATGTTGTTTTAAGTCTCGGCATTAATTTTACTTGTTATTTAGCATTAAATCTAAATGCTGGTAATGTTTTTAGTTAAATTCCCGACACATGCATTTTCCCCATTCTTTGGTATGTAGTGGCTACAGTCCAAAGAAGTTTTATATATGAGTAGGTTGGCAAAAAGAAACGACTGTTGAATTTTTTCTCCATGATCATTCTCTTTTTTCGGGAGACTGTAACGTTTTACTACTTTTCACCTACTTAATTTTCGAATTTCATAAAAATCTGAATTTGATTTGTAGATATTTACATAAGCTTCATTCTTATTAAAAAATCATCTCGATATCTCAACGGGTATAAGCGGTACAGATGATTATTTGAAATCGTATTTTATTTTTTTAACAGCTTTCAAGGACAAATTTCGAAAAATCCTGAAATTTTTTTTTTTTTATATTTACGTAAGATTTACCGTATTTACTCGATTGTAAGCCAACCTTTTTTTTACCGTTTCGGACCTTAAAAAATCCCTACTCGGCTTACAATCGGGCTCAACCATTTTACATACAGTTTTGACCAAATATAAAAAAATACATTTATAAATCAGTAGTGATATGGACGTAAACGTAACCCAAATTCATAAAAACGTACAGTTATTGCTAGACGGAGTGTGATCTTTAGCAATGTCGCGGCCAGCGTACAGGTGACGTCACCACGCCGGCCAGCCCTTGGGCTCGAGCATGCCGATCTGGTAGTGTAGTCGCTGGCTTCCTGCGGTACGCGTGTGCCATGCCGCCAGTCCGCTACCACTGTATTTGCTGCTTGTATCTATTTACGTAATACGTATGCTGTTGCCGAGTTTCAAAATGAAGAGGAGACATCATACAGCCTCATTTAAAAAAAAAAAAGGTCTTCAAATATGTTGAAGAAACGTATAATCTAATATACTAACGTAATTTTTTATGCAAGCTCATTCACAGGATAAATTCACGGTTCCATTAAAGACGTAATTCCGTATTTACCTGGTATCTACCACACGCACATTATTTCTGCCTAGTAGGTACACTGGGTCAGGACGTGCCGAGTGTCGTGTCGAACTACAACGCTGGGCCGCTCCGCGCCAAGCCAGCATTCCTCACATCACATGTCTCACCCGCTCACTTGTTTACCTACGGTACTTCGCGCCAAGCTCTTCCATTCAACTGTGTCTTGTCGGGTAGGCAGGAAGAAAAAATCATTGTCGGCTCTAAAGACCAGTGAGGTTAAAGGGCCGTAAAACTCTGTCATTATCATTCTGTGCGTGGGACCTTTAAAATTTGGCTTATAATGTGTGTCATATATTTTTTTTTCCGTCAAAGTTTTGAAAGTTAGGGGTTGGCTTATATTCGGTGTCGGCCTACAATCCAGTAAATACTGTATTTTAAAGCAAAAGCCATTTCAATATTTCCACTGGTTTAGGAAATAAGTGGGATTAATATTTTAAAAAAACCTTTTATTTTAAGAGCTCTCAAGAACGAATTTCGAAAAATTCTGAAAGTACTTTTTAGATATTTAATTAAGCATCATTTAAAAAAAAGTCACCTCGCTATCTGAAATGGTTTAGGAGAAATCACGGGTTAGTGAAAAACACATTTTACGGCTTTTCACCCCCTTAATTTTCGAATTTCGCAAAATTTTCGAATTTCGCAAAATTTTCGATTTTGCGAATATGCATTTCTTTGGGCAATATTGTGAGGTTAAAAAATTTATGATAGCATTCCCGGTTAATGAGATATCAAGGATTCTTTTACAACACATTTCACCCCTTTTCACCCCCTTAATTATCGAATTTCGAAAAATCCTTTCTTAGTGGGTGCCTACGGGGCAAGTGAAAGCTTCCCTCAAAATTTCATGGTTCTAGGTCCAGCGGTTTGGGCTGTGCGTTGATGAGTGAGTGAGTGTGTCAGGACACTTCATTTTATATATTAAGATTGACTTAGCTACAGTCTTTGCATTGTACTGAAAGTGCTGTCTGTGAAAAGTTCAGCATTACTTTCTCTGAGTCCTGTTCTCTTATCGTTCACAACACTATTATAGTTGGACAGCAGCCGTTCACTGTCTACATTGTTGGTTGGTGTCCACAAGGCTTGTAGGCAGCACTTCGCAAAGAGCTCATAGTTGAAAGAAACAGCCCGCAATATTCGTTCAACATCCACCTTTTCTCCTCTCTTCATTTCAATTTCAGCAAGGGATTTTATCTCTCTACATCCCCTTGAAACATGTTTTGGTGGTAGTGCTGAAAATCCTGGAAGTTTTGTTATTCCTGCCTCTTCTTCATCTTTGTTGAATACTATCATTGCAGGACTCAGGGCTTGTGCAACATTTTTGAAGTACTCTCCGTTTGAGTCCTTTTCTATTAATTTACACAACTTGTGCCTTGCTGAAGTTGCTGCTTTTCTGAAAACACCAAGAATGGAAGCTCTGTGTAAGGTACTCACTTCAGTCAACGCCGTTTTTGTTCCTTGCTGCAATTCACCATCAACAACTTCTGAGAATGCCATGTCCAGTGTATCCAGCTTTGGATATAGAAGATGGGAAGTTGGGTACTTGGACCCCTCAAGAAACACCAGGAGATCTACGAGTTCCTTTGCATGATCTTTTAACGAACATTGCCTGGGCATTAACACTCTTAATTTCCATGTCAGTAAGACTGATCAAGAAGTTGATGCCATTGTTATTTATTTATTTCATTTCATGAGAGCTGAAAAAGTCAACAATATCTGTAAAGTATTCAGAAAGGTAGAATACTGCATGAAACCAGCTGTTCTATCTTGTAATAACAGGTGATGGAAAAAGTTTTGCTGGTTTGCCATTTCAATGCTTTTCTGTCAAGAATTTCAGATAATTATTTTTTCGCTTCCTTGTGTTGAGGAATGCAGTTTGACAGCAGTTACAGTTCTATTAAATTCCAATTCCGATACCCAGGCATTACCCACCAACACAGTTTATGAGCCCAGCACTGTACATGTTGTAGCTGATCTCCTACCATTACTGTCAGGGTTTCAAAGCAAAGTGTCATGTACCTGGCACCATCACTGACATAAGAATGCACATTTTCATAACTGATTTTGTACTTTGAAAGAGCATCTAAGACAGCCCGTGAACATGTTTTAGCATTACACACATCAAGATATGAAACACTGACAACAAACAACTTATTTTCTGACTCAGGAACATGAAAAATAATTACTAAAACACAACGTCCAACTTTATCAGTTGTTTCATTGCACATTATATTTATTACTTTACCCTCTAATTCTGCTGTGGTTGATGCTTCAAAATACCTTGCTAGCACTGGAACATATTTTTCCCATAGAGTCTTCACACATCCTAATCCCCCCCCCCTTTTTTTTTTTCAATAAATTCGTCAATCCAGTCTTTTAAGGCCTTGTTTTCTAACTTTTCCAAGGGAATGTTTGCCTTGGCAAATGCTTCCACTGTCCATTTTGGAAAGTAATCTTTATCTAATTTTCACCGTTTTTCAGCGTTGCTGAGCTGTACAAGTGATGTTTGTACAGGTTGTTGAATCAGTTGCTGTTGCTTGTTTTGATGTTTATGTGAAGCCACGTGCCTGATCAATGTGTCCTTTTTCTCCCATGAGACGCCACAACTGCAATACTTGCAGAAAACAGTTTTATCGTCAGTTGCGTACAACCCTTGGGACTTGAAGCTTTGAACACGTTCACGTGTTGTAACAGTGGTTCTACCCATCACTACAAATTTAAACAAAAATCATCACTTGTGGTGTGTAAACAAATGTTTGTGAAGTAATTGCCGGTAACAACAAACAAACGTCGCAGGGCTGCCAGATTATGAACGAAGTCTCGTACCTGGAAGAAAAATTCTCGTTTAAAACATAAAATTTCTCGTACAAGTGTTACGTACTATAGCGAAATGGGACCTTTCCCTCAACAAAAATCTGGGGACCTTCTTTTACACGTCTCTTGCAGCAACTGCTACTGTTTCGCTGCGTTACCATACATGTCAACCTTTTCTTATTTTGCGCACCTGCATGCCACGAGAACAAAGCACGAGAATTCTCGTACATCAGGCAATGCTGAACCTTAAGCTGGTTTCACAATAAAAACTTAAGAATTATGATGTGTAGTTAAGAGTGGACTTAAGAATAGCAAGTGGATTTCCTAACGTAATAATCCGCAACAGAACTTCACAGGCCGTGTGAGGTCGTTTGGGGTGTGGGCCATGATTTAAGTAATACCTACTAACTGGGAAATTTTGTTTTGTGAGGTTGGACATCCTTCAGGAACAAGCAACAAACAGTGAGATGAGCGACTAGAAAGCACATTATGGCGACATGGTGGCGATGAAGTGCCATCAAATGCAAAATTGTACTTTTTCATAGAGATCGTATACCAATACTGTGTCGATGAATTTTTTTTGTTTCTGTGTGTGCGCGCATGCTCGCGCACGTGTGTAGCATTTAATTTTCCTAAAAATTCTACGTTAACATATGTAAAACAATTATTACATAAACAAAATTACTGTAACTAACCTAACAAACATGCTGTCGGAGTCGTTTATAAATTACGTAAAGGTATGGATTTGTTTACAGTATAAATAGGTACAGTATTTTCAAAAATACTAATTAGGGAATGTGTATTAGTGCTGTTTTATTGCGTTCTGTTGCGGATTTTTGTTAAATAATATAAATTTTTGCTCAATTTTGTAAAAATAGCAGTTATCACAAAAATTAGTGAAAAATCGCACCTATCGCAAGTTGCGAATTTTTCCGGCCTCTAGCCATAGCCTACTGTGACATCATTGCTGCCTGGCCATCCGCACATTTTAAGAAGGGATTTCTTGAGAACCAGACTTCGTATCGAGCTCCGGTTTTCACTACTGTCGTTTGCTCTTCATGACGCATTCACTTACTTTCACGTGTATTTTGTCCTCACAGCTCCTTTAAAAAAAATCTGTTTTACAACTTATGCACCCAAACTACTCCACCTTCCCGAGATGGTGTAAAAGGTGTAGCACCCCGGTGTGAAAACTGTAGTTACACCTGCCGCATGAACACTTTGGTTGTAACAACCAAAAACGTAGCTTCCGGGGTGTTTCTGCGTGGATTCACCCTAGTTTCGAAAATGTTACCCACCAACTCGGATTTCTATGAAGTCTAATATTTGTGTAGCCTTCACCAAGGTAAAAAGCTGTATAAATTTTTTCTTTGATGTTCCTTATAGTTTTTTTTCATAGAAGGTTAAAATTGTTAGTGTGTGCTGTAAAAAATTAAACTGTAATGAACATAGAAGAAAAAATTTATTTGGCTTCTTACTTTGGGAAAGGCTACACAAACATTAAATTTAATTGAAATCCATGTCAATCAGTGACATGGCCTGGGTGATTTGACATGGAATCATCCTCTAGCAAGAATAACGTTAAATTGCTGTTTGGGTGTAGTAGTTGTAAACATTGCAGTTGAGTTTAGCCTGCCTAAACAAAGCTCTTGTTTTTAATTGTTTTATACTTTTACGAGCAGTTTCAAACATTAATAGTGTCTGTTTAAAGACTAGTAGTGTTGAAAAGTACAGTGGATTCTCTATGGAACACATTCTGGGATCCATTTCTTTATTTTGCAGCATTTTAACACCACATCCATTGAAATCCCTTATGTATTGAAATTTTTGGTCAGTGTCATGAGAAATGTTGGTAACTTTTCTTCATGTTTTTTAAATTGACTGTGTCTATATGAAATGCTCAATGGCACTGCCAAGCATTGTTGAGATTCTATTCCTATTTACATCTAAACAACAGTAATGGTGGGAAATAGGCATCTTAAGACTACAAATTACAATAACATTAGAATGACAATACACACATACAGTACTTACAGAATTAGGCATGTATTACAGGGTGTCCACCGACAGGGAAAACCTGGAAAACAGGGAAAAGTCAGGGAATTTCATCTTACAGGGAAAAGTCAGGGAAATATCAGGGAATTTTCATTTGGGTCAGGGAAAAATGATACAAAACAGCCCAGAATAAACATTTTTGTAGTACTGAATAATTAAATTATTATAATTTGGTTATTGCAGCAAATCAATTTGTAAGCACTTCTGATTACATTCACTGCTGGGAAACCTGATTTAATTTTTTTGTTATAAATATTTTTTCTTATTTTATTCAACATATTCAGTTACTTAGTATGTAGTCTGTGATTCAAATGCATGTATCTAATTCCTTTAATGTTGTTCCATTAAAGCTATTTATTTCAAATGTGCTGTGTTGATGTCAAATTACGAATCAAAGATACCAAATCAGCCAAGAAGTTAGGGCAGCTTGTAACATTTTGGGTCTTGAGCACCAATGTGTGTGAAGGAAGTTGGGAATAACCAGGACTAAGATTAGGATCAACCAGGATTAAGATAAGAAAAATCCTTGAGAAATCTCCCCAAAGTCCCAGCACTATTTTCACAAGCAAAATACAGGAGTGACCGGTTACTGTGAAGCGATCACACTAGCCATTTGGCCGATGCAGGCCTTAAAAAGTTCCAGTTTTGCCGATAGTAGGTCAGGGAAAATTATCAGATACTATTACCTGGAAAACAGGGAATAGTCAGGGAATTCCAGAACTGAATATCAGTGGACACCCTGTATTTAAAAAAATGTTAACAAATTGAGCCAAGCTCTTGACAACTGATTTGTGCAGGCAAAATCTCGTCTCATACCGTATACTCGTCTGAGGAGGTTGAAACCATGTTAGGCGAGTGGTTTGAAAATGGCTACTCAGAGGTGACTGCTGCGCAGGCGTGCCACTTGCACACACAAAATTTATTCTCTCAAACACAAAATGCTCTGCCTCCGTAGCAAAATATCTTTGCTGTATACAAATATGTACATTACATGTTGCAGTTAAACTTCATAATTACAAAACAAGAGTATTTATGTATAATAGTATACATATTTTCAGACAAATAGATAGTACTAACAACACATTATTTACACATGCGATAATATCTCCCATGATTATCTGTGGTGCAGTACATGTTGCCCTTGCATGAGGTTGGCATCGTGGGTGTATTTGTAAACATTACTGGAGCAGGAGGTTAATGCAATTTACAAACCATGGTTTCAAAAATAATGATCCACTTTAGAAGCACAGATGTATAAGAAGAAGAAGAGTTTTAACATATCAATTTTACGTGCTGTTGTAATAAATGATTGCCAGCGTGTCTCCCTACTGGCAAAGCCTAATGTTACTTTTAGTTGTGATGCATACCATGTAGCTTAAAATGTGTGACTAGGTTAGCTTTAAAACAATATGTGGTGCTATTGCAATGCTTCAGATTTTGAAGCGTATAATGGCTGCTTGTGATGTCCATGGTAAAAAAGCATTACTTGTCGTCAAGTGTTTCTAGATTAGGATCCTGATAATCTCAGAAAATAATTTACTTGTGAATTTATTCCTGGTAAATGTATTGCAGGCACCTGGTAGGTAGTCATTGCAGTCCAGAAAATACAGAAATGAGTACAACTGAATTAATTTATATGGAAATATGAAGTCATATTTTAATAGATTGACTTTTAGACGACGAGACAGGCAGTAAAACCCAAAATTCTTTAACAGGCTATGCTCAGACATGAGCAAGCTGCTAGAGCTGTGCGAACGTTCGAAAATTCAAACTCTAGCCGAACCCAAAAATAGTTGGGTTCGTGTTGACACACAAGTTTGAAGTTGGTATGCTGGTGATATCGCGGCACACTGTGCTACATTGTCAGTTTACAGTTGTGAAAACTTAGCGTATTTTGCCATGGATTTTTATGATACATAACTTTAATTTTATCGTCTTTCTCCATTGGCCAAGCCATGTTCAATGCCGCAATTAAAATTGTCATGACTGGTTTATTTACATAAATTTTCACCAAACAATTTTCAGACTCGTAAAATAACCAAATCTGCAATTTATTTCTGATCATTACGCCTACTGAAATACTGCCACGTCTATAACAACACATTACTCAAAACTCATTTAAAAACAAAGTTTACTGCCATAGTTAGTTCATTATGTAGACATTGAAGAAAAAGAATGTTGTCCCACTGTCGCCAATGTACGGTCAGTAAATATATAACGATAATATTGGACGCTATCTCATTGTGGCCAATTTTTAAGTGTAGGCCTAGTAAACATTTAAGGAGAAGAATACAAGCACTCCATAGAATATTGAAAGCTGCTGCCAGATGTAATTAAAATTATTTATTGTATTAGCTTTTTACTATCCACGCTATTTTGTGTTTCCACAGTGTTGAAACACAATTGAAGCACACAGTCTTTGGCGACTCTACCTTTATTTTTAATGAATGTACGAGGTAAGCAAACAAACTAAAAATGTAGTGTTGAAATGTGTTTTTAAGTTTTAAAATTATTATGTATTACAGTTCTTCAAGTGTTAACAGTTTTTTTTAATATCATTTTTCCAAATTGTACTAAAATATCTTGCGTCATTGGCATGCCTTGTATACATATATAGTTCTTCACAGTGTCTAGTCGTTACCTACAAGATGATTAATAGTATCGCATAGGAAACTGTCCAATTTTTCATTCCTGGTTCCCTGAAAGTTTTTATTTTCTAAAGTTACAGTAAAAATTAAAGGCAGTCGAATAAATACAGCAGTCATCATCTGTCATTTGGTTACACTTCAATAAAAATAAACAGGAAGAAACTGCAAAATTAATTACTGTAGTCATTGATTATGTTTTGAATTTTGGTTTCTGATAAAAAAAAATTATTTGTAAGTGTATTCAAATTTCAAAATTTGTTTTGTTGTATACTAATAAAAGTTCTACCATAAAACTAGGCGTTAGATAATTATGAAAATACATATATTATTGCTATTTTTTAACTTCCACAAAAAATATGTTTGTGGAGAATAACTTGAGTAGGTTATTTAATTGTGAGGTATATTCCTATTGTAGTTGTGCCACATCATCTTGCCTGAGTAAGTTTACAAGTAATTGTGGCATGTTTATTGTTATTTTTGCATTATGTGCTTACAGGCGATGAAATCTCTAGCAGAAGATCTGTTGCGAAGAGCACTATGTAAAGCTTGGATGAGAAATTCCAACAGGTATGTAATTCATGGTGCGTATAGTCTATCTCATGAAAGAATTCCACATTTTAACAGTTCATTTCTGAGAAGTGTGTCTGTAAACAGGATTGTGGAGACTGTGCTTTTCCAGGATGCCAGGTAGGTTTAAAGCTCCAAACAATGGAACAGCCAGGTACATTTCTCAGAAGAGAAATGTCAAAATATGGAATTCTTTCATGATACAGACTGTATGTCATGCCATACATTTGTGTTTTGCATGTCTATTTTCAGTGAGGAAATTAATGTGAGATTGGTTAGGGCTTTTAGAATCTACGGAGCTTCATTAATGTTGTAGATTATTGCATTCACTAGTACCACAAGTGCTCATAACTAGCTTTTGCTTTTGAATTAAAAATAAAATGGAAAACAGCATGCATAATTTTTATTTCTAAACCAATGGTACCAACTGAACACAGTCCAAGATTACACTCAGTGAAGGGAGCGTACACCAAAATGAGATATCAAAGGTTCTGTCGGGTAAGTGTATGAAGTGTGTTGCAGAGGTTATGTAGATAAAAGTGTCGTTGAAAATGGCTGCAAAATTCATAATGGTTTTTTGACACTGAAATAATATTACAATGTCTAACTTAAAGAGAAGTTTGTAATACAGTACGTATTTATTTTGACTCAAGGGACTATATATTTGGGTATGTAAATGGCTATAACTTTTATTTTCTGTTTTAGCTTTTCTATGCAAAGACTTACGATTTAGTCTTAAAGAAGCTTGATACATTCATCTCTGTTAGTGTGCCATGCAAATAAAGGTTTCCACGTATATTTATATTCTTGCAAATCACAGACAGAAAGACTGCACACTGGTTGAGTGTCTGGTTTATAGGGCTATGGGAGATGCAAAGCAACGATAGGAGCAGCACCGTCGCACCATGCAGACTGCTGGAATAGTGATTGAAATGTGTTTTTTGTATGAGTGGCGTGGTTAATTCATGCTGTTGTTAGAACCAATTTTAATGAATATGATTGTTAGTTTATTCTAAGTGAGATAGTATGCTTTTATAATTTTCACTTTATCAAACATTAACAAAACCCCTTCAGAGAATTTTTTTATTACACTTTTTGTAGAAGTAAACAGTAACACAGGCAATTATTTTTTAATTAATCAGCATGATAATGTATATCTTTTTAACATTTTCAACTACTGTGACATATCTAGTACAATTTAATTATTTGGAGAGAAAAGTATCTTAATTTTTTATAAATATTCAGATGTGTGCTACTAGTACTGAATAAAAACACTGATTGCATTCCTTTCTGGATACTTAGGAACTCCGTAATTAGCCTGTCAGTCCCACGAGTGCACACTTTAAATAAAATTTGTGGACTCCCGTGAATGGAGACGCGGCTCCAGGGCTCGTCAACCTCTCGTGACGGCCACGATTAGAGTCCCCACAAATAATCCCTGAATCACGCGAATACCCGCAGCTCAGGACACAACCACCCCTCGTGGTGTCCAAACAGAGTGTCTCAAAAATCAAATACGCAGACCCCCGCAAATGTCTGTGGCTAGGGGCATAACCATCTATTGTGTTCGTTGCAAGAGTACCCTAAACCTAACAGAGGTGCTCGCGACACTTTCTCTTAAAACTCCTCCCTTTTACTCCCAGCCAATCACATGCTCAGTAGGCGACTGACAAAACTAAACACATTCTTTCCTACGTACCGGTTTAATAGCACTTTTCAAAACTAATTCAGGTTAATATTAACATGCACTCTAACTTATATACAAAATTTGAAGCTACGTCCCTTGTGTTGACCTACTTCTCGCCCCTTGAGCTGTGGTTCCCACACTAATTCGAGGCTGTGGACTAGCTCTCATCCTACATTTACCATTTTTTATTTCCTTCAGCGTGAAGGGTTAAATGGCAGTGACACAATTCAAAAACTCCTCTCAAATCCTTTGTTTCTGGCTAGTATGCTAAACTAAATTTAAAATAACTGATATGAAACTAATTATTGTGATTGAGTACGATTAAACACATGATTCCAAGTACAATGAAATTTCAACAGGCTCTCTACGATAATTCTATCACATTTTGCGATGTTTACATATTAGTAAATGTTATTTAGGATCGATGCTACACATTTTTCAAAGGTTTTATAAACTAACATTCTTAAGACCTAACAATTTTATACACACATGATAAATTTCTCTTTTTTTTCCATTGAAGTTTATATTTTTTTTTGTACACACTCCGTGCACGGAATAAATACTTGATGCAAATAATATTATTTAAAGTGTCTAAAAATGTATGGTTGTTATTTAGAATGAGTTTAAGGGCGACACATAATAAGATTATAATAGTGAGTGTGTTTTTGTTCATGAGGCGAGCGAAATTAGGTTTTTTTGTTTTGGTAACCCTGCAGAGCAGACAACTCCAGTGGCCGAAACGGCCATATTGAAACCACCCGCCTAACGGAACTTCCACCCTCTCGGACGGATATATAAGGCGCCTCTCGCCAGCTAGAAATCAGTGTTTCCTATGTTATACCGTGAGTTTCAACCACCGTAGGACTAGGGGGAGCTGACCTACGACTTTCACTACTTTTGGGACAGGAGGACGACAACACGTAGTTCCTTCACAAGGGGGCTCTCCACCACCTGGCCAATTATAAACTAACACAATTTCCAATAACACATGCATGGCGGGCCAGGATGCCATGCTCAGGGAGGGTTACTTAC
>PNEQ01108615.1:9633-37964 GCA_003012365.1 Medauroidea extradentata
AACCGTCCATACTCACTCTCTCACCAGCCACCCAGAGCACAGAAAACAAGAGGGGTGAACGTCCAGCACCCTGTGCAATGTTCGTCCATCATTTCTACTGCTTTCACGATAATAATTTTTTATTCCCAAACGAGAGCAGATATCTAAAAATTGTTGCAAAGTTTTCTTACAAACTGTTTTGCAGTGTAATGCTAGACCAAAACTTTTAAATATTTGGCTAACTATTTCATTAATTAGAATTTCCTTAATTGCACAATTAGCTGAAACCATTATGTATTTTGGCATGAAAAAAAATAGTTAACATAGTATACACTATTCTTAACAAAACTGTACAATAGTTTTTCGATATCTGCTCTAGTTTATGATTTTAAAAATAACTATAGTAAAAGCAGTTGAAGTTATGGATCATGGTCTTAACAACTATCGTTCTAATTTCTACCGTTGTTGTTGGCACGTTTACATGCGGCGGCGGGAAAGGTGTTAATTTTCACCAACATAGTTCTGGGAAAACTATTTTTTGACAGAAACGATTCAACTGAACGGTGTCGTGCGCAAATTGTTAATCGTGAGTAACGCACGTCTGAAATTCCTCAGCTTTTAGCAGTCCAACGGAACGAAATTTTCATCGGATACACTCACTAACTCTGAGTCAAAAGTTTAGAATGGTTTGAATACTAACCACAGAAATATAAGAAGTTTTAACTTATTAAAGAAAGAAATCAATGTTACTTAATTCATCCCAGTGAATGAGAATAGTCAGGCTGTAATTTGAGACATTGTACAGTCTAAGAGTGTCTCAGTGTTTGTGTATACCTTCTTTTTCTTGTTTATGTATGTATTTATATATTTATTTATTTGCAATTATATTTTGCAAAATAAGGCAGCTATGCAATATGTCTTCTGTTAGTGAGTATGTTTTAATTGTGTATAGCTATATAATATCTAATTTTTTATGTAACTATTCAAATTTAAATTAATTGTAATAATGGCTATCGGCTTTACCTCTTCTGTGACTACCTGCACTCGTTCATGTTGAATCTGCTGTTACTGTTGATAGCTGTGGCGATGATAGAGGCGCGTGTTGTGGGGGAGGAAATGGGGAGGCCTCATCAACAACCAGGAAATCAGAAACGGAACTAGTAGCTCAGGTAGATAAGTGGGAGGGAACTTTCCATTGCCTGTGTTAAAACCACCTCAGCAGCCTCCTGGAGTGATTAAAAAAAAAAAAAAATCTTGAAAACCAAAATCAAGTTGGCTAAAATGCACCGAAAAAAAATTCTAGTAAATAGTTTGGTTGCTTTACAATACGGATTGATGTCACAACAGACCCTTTTATCCCTCCTACTGAAGAGATTGCCTCTTTTACAGAATATACAGTTACTTCTATTGAACAGATTAGCCTGTCTTTTGTTATATTGTTGTAAGAACAATCAAACTGGTAACTACCAAATCTTACTGCTGTTCAAATTCAATAGAACAACGGTTCCAACGGCATAATTTTACTCTTTAGTGCAAGAATCTAACCCGAACATGATTCCCGTGTTTTACTAAAGTACATCTTCATTCGGTGTGGGTGTTTGGTGATGTTGCTGCCGAATGCGTTAAACACATCGGAGATTTGGTATACAATGCTGAATATGCCTCTGTGTACGTTATCACAGTCCCACACCAATAGAAAGAATCTAAATTTTATCTTCCCCTAACTCATAAGCTCTATCACATGCACCTCCAATGGAGGCAGTCGTGTCAACAATGGTGGTTGCTGCACATTCCACCACTGGTGAAGTCTCATCGCTGTGTGATGGCGGTGATATCCCTGAAACCTCCAACACTTCTTATTGTGGAGCTGTTCATCCAAGCCGATACTACATTACTAAGCCCAATTGGTTAATTACAGTTGCCTGGACTCGTCACAGAACTGTAGAGGTAACAGTGAAGGTGAGACTGGAAGAAAAGGAGCGGAGCAGATAAAGGCGAAATCATCAACTGTGAGAATGCTGACTGTAAGTTCGTAGATGCTCGATCACTTACAGCAGAGGCATGGCCAGTAAAGTGAGTTAAGGACGTTCACGTGGCAAAAATGCATAATTTTTTATTTGTACGGCATAGTGTTCGTTTTATGGACTTTATTTGTGACAACTTTCTCCACTTGTAAATCTGCTATAAGATAATTCATTCGCAAGGTAGATAACTCCTCCTCCCACTCCAAGAGCTTTCATATCTACAATTTTTACGAAAATATTGTTTTTTTTTTTTTTTTTAAACTAAAGCTGGAAGTGAACAATTGTGTAATTGTTTTGGCCATGTTGTTGCAAATTGTTGTACCCATGAAGCTTTTTTTCTTTTTAAGATAAATAACATTATATCTTTTGCAAGCTGTTTAGTTAACACAAGTTTATTCAAAATTTAATTAATTGAATAATAAATAAAAATAATTTTGGTTTCCGTTTTGAAACAGTTAGGATTAATAGAAATACAATTTTTAAGGTAGCGAGAACAATATTTAATATAAGCATAAAGTTTTTGTTTGTAAAATTAATTCTCGTAAAACTTTAGAAATAAAGATGTAGGCCTTAAACGTGTAAAGCACGATTATTGAACGTATCAAATTCTAATATACCATGTAATTTGTGTTGTGATTTTTGGATATAACTTAATGTAATAATTTTGTTATCATCATCTGCAATGTTACTTATATCTTATCGTCCAAAGTTTATTTCATTGATAGCTATGTAAGCACCTGGTGTAATAACACTGTATTATTACAAGCACATAATGCATTTTTGTAACAGGATTTAGGTATGCTAGAGTAAGATTATAATTTATGGATAAGGAAGTGCAATGAATAAGTGCCTTGTGTCCAGGACTTCACTGAGGTTTTTCTGAGCTGGCTTGAGGCATCTTATGCTAAACCTCGGAAATCGATTAATTAAAAATAGTAATATGCGTTTTATCAAATTTTGTTACATGATTCTACTACCTGAGGTGCTTCGACATATACTGAGAAATTTTCAGCCTGATTCGATACTTGCTTTGACAGTTATTTACAATTTTATGATAGTGTCAATTTTCATATTATATTTTACACTACAGGATTGTGGCCGATAGACTTGCCCGTCACTGCTAGAACAGAATTGGGTTCGTTTTATGTCTTCAAATGAAAGACCTTGACATGAAGTTGAAGTTGATTTGTTATTTGTGTTTTGTTTTATTTTACGGACCTGCCAGAATTACACAACATGCAGCCGTCCTGATACTTATCCATGGGAATTAGTGATGCCTCCAGTACTGCATGTATGTTTAGCATGCTAACCTCTAACTACGAGTACCAGCGACCAGCTTAATTTGATTTTTAAATATCCTAAGATTTAGTTTTGATAGATTCAACTACCTACCTACTAAGTGGGGCCTATCCAATAGATAATCTCAGCCCTCATGGCACTTAGCTGCTATTCATACCTAGATGGTCTACCAGTCATTCTCAGAAAAGACATTCCCCTCCCACCTACAGGAGACACCCTCTCAACCAATCATAGGCCTTGTCCCACCCCGTGAGGCATTGCCAAATGCACCTTATGCCGGTCTTGCTGCCTAATGGGCAGTACATACATGCTTCCCCTACTGTAGCAGACGGTGAAGGCAGCTAAGCCACTGCTGGTGCAGGTGGTGAAGGCGTCGCAACAACGACTGATGGAAGCAGTGATGGCAGAGTAACCACTGCCAGAGGAGTCACTACCAGTGGAGACAGGTTAAGCGCTTATTCTAATCGTGTAGTGTTGTTGCCTTCGGTATTTGCTTCTATGCAGCATTTGTTTCTTTGTAGCTCCAAATGTGGTAGATGCACTGTATTGTTTTGCTATTCTATATTGGTTTTAATTTGATAAAATTAAAGCTTTATAATTTTCAAGACTGACACTCGATCAAAAAAGTGAATTAAAAGGATTAGGTACTTAGGATAAAAAAAAACGAAAGCTGTATTTCAAGCACAAACTTCTTTTTAAAGATGCAGTGAAAAATGACTGAACGCATAGGCGATTATGTCCATCAAGAAGGAATTTGTCCAGCAAATAACTGGCTGTGATAAAAAAAAAGTGATAGAATAGTTTCTAAAATTAAAAATCAAAGGCGAATGAATTTGTTTGCAAGTATATATTTTTCTTTTTGAGTACTGCGAGTGTAATTGTATAGTGTAAATGTGTAAACTGTGGTTGTGTGTGTCTATTTTAACCTGGCGTGGAAAGACATGCAAAAATTTCAAGCAATAAACTAACAGAGCAATTTAAAAAGTGTGTCCTAATATAAGATAAGGCTTCTTATAAAATCATTTGCTTAAACATTACAGCTGTTTTAACATATTTCTTAGAAAACATGACCAACACCGCCATGTTCCCATCTGTCTACAAGACATGGAAAGCAGCGGATTGTGCTTGCTATGTGATCCAACAACACAAAAGCAAGTATTGTATAATTATGGACAGCCCTGCTAGTACCAGGCCCATACACACATTCCTCTAAATAATAAATGTTTTTTCTGTTCACTTGCAGTGTCAGAAAGATGTAAACTATGCCATTTAGATGTAAACTACTGGAATAGTTCAATATCAAGCTTTATATTTAGTCTGTTTTTCAGGAATGTTGAAGTAGATTAAACGCAGAAAGCGGATCCTGGGTTCCTCGCCCGGGAAAATGTGTATTTCTGGGTGCTTAATGGTGCTAATTAAGCAGTTTTCGTATCTGATCATAAAATACACAGACGGAATTAATTTTTTAAACTTTTAATGAAAAAATCTGACTGAACGAAGAATTTAACAAATATGCCTTTATCAAACCCGGAGACATGGTTACTCAAAAAACAGTACTATTTTAGTACCAAGAGTATCATAAATTGCATAACAACCCTCAATCATATAAAATATTAATTCCATTAAGTTAATAAATATCGAATACAGGATATCATACCCTGAGTGCAGGTTCCTATCTGGCGCCCGTTTTTATAGTCTGTCTCGTGTAACTCTTACATGTTTTGATATTTTTCTCTTCTGAGAAAAGTGTCCGACAGTTCCGTTGTTTTGAGCTTTAAACCCGGTGTGGCTTCCTGGAGAAGCACAGTCCCCGCAAGCCTGTGCACAGACACACTTTTCAGAAGTGAAGTGTCAAAATACGGAATACTTATATGAGACAGACTATATCTGCATACACTTAAGGATGACATGAAATAAGACCATACGATGGGGAAGTGATGGAATGAGAACTGTGGGGAAAACTGGAGATCCCGAGAAAACCCACCGGCCAACGACAATGTCTGCCACGTTTCCCACATGTGTAAGGTCGGAGACCGTCCCGCCAGGGTTTGAATCTGGATTATCTTGGTGGGAACCGAATGGTTCAACCACTCTGATGCCGTGGCCAACGCCCTTTAAGTTATTACAGTTTTTAATACTATAATAGCTCATTTATCACCGGTTAGTGTTTATTCCACACCAGATATTCTAAGGTGTCAAATTTCTTGTACCTTTCACGCCAACCTCTAAGTTTACGAAAATCTGTAAACCGTGTCGTAAGGTGGTTGCTGAAATCTGCAACCTACCCTTACCTGAAGAGATCCAAGAAGATCGAAACACGAGTACATACAGCCAAGAAACACAGTTTAACCAGATATTCTGTACTTAAATTTTCATAACGTTATTTATTAATGCCAAAATTAAGTTCTATGGCACTGTTTTGACAACTCATCCATAATTTCTTGGCCTACATAGACGTCATGTACTGAAAGTGAATATTAATTCGTTAGCATCGCCTAAACACATGCTAGACCTAAATGCAATAAATCTGTAGAAACAAAATCTGAACACCAGTTTTATACACGAATATTTGTCACACTTAAGCGATATTTTACATGCCGATGAAAACATTCGGCAAAATTAACTACCTACAACCATGTAATTAAAATTAGCAGGTTATTCACCTAATGTTTATAAGTTAGGTCAGAAGGATACATCTTTCCTTCAGTGCAGTAAATTTATACTGAACATCGCCTTTCCACTGACTGAAAGCAGTTCCTCTAATATTGCAAACGATATCTATCACAGGATTCATGTTTTAGTGTTAAAAAACACAGACGAAAATATAAATCACGGCCGCAGTACAAACACGTTCAAGTCTGGTCAACAAGGCCGGTTTACTGGCTGGCAAGACCGCATTGTTTCCTGTTCGGCTGAGAACGTTAGCTGCGTATTCTGGAGGTACTCGTCTCTCAATGCAAAACCGACGTTAGAAACAACCTTTCTGTTACGAAAGTTACGGAAACTAGGAAGAAAAATACAGATACAATGAAAAATTGTCATTATAAACAAATAATTATGATAAACTTTAGGTGAAGCAGTGTGTCAAATGCTTCCACTGTGAGCCGCCACTGATACATTCACGATTTCCATCGGCTAATTCATGTATAAAGAAAAACGGCATGTATGTTACAAATGCTATTTCTGCAGTCATTGTCAATTGGGATCATTAGGGAATTTACTTATGATAAGATGTTTGCTTAAGACTTTCATATGTAAGAATGTTTTCCAAACATAAGAGAGACATGTTCAAATATTTTCTTACAGTCCTTTCCTAATTTTACAAAGTATAAATGTGTCATTGCTGTATGTTGTAAGACATGGTACAAAAGTTTTTCTTGTGTATGTCACATCATTTTGTGTTAAAATATTAAATATAACTGTGTAGATTTATTTTTCAAATTAATCATTCGTGTATTTATTCAAATTCTTGTCATGTTTGTGTTTATGTTTTCTAACTAACCCAAGTGTGTAAATATGTTTTAATGAAAGTCTTCTTAAGTTCTTCAATGACAGGAACATTTGTCTTTAAGGGCACCGTCTACTAGAATCGTGAAGAGGCGCACATACCTTTAACAATCCTGATTTCATTCGAAAACCATTCAACATGTTGTCACGCGGTTAGGCTACGAAAAGCATTTAAGGATCTTAGTACAGGTATATAATTTTGCCATTAACTGTTACCGTTCCTAACAGGTGTTTTTTTGAGTGTGAAAGTGACCGAATCGGGACTTTTGACGCTGATTTTTATGTAAGAGTAATCATTTTCACGATATTCTGAATATGATAGACATGTAGAGCGACTCTTTCCCTTTCGTCGCGTAAGATAAAATGATAGTGTTGTCGCTGAAAGTCCTATAGTAAAAACGGTTCAGCGGGAACCTTGCACGCTAGTTCAGCGCTTGGCTCGTTGAGGCGACGCGGCATTTGATGCGCGCTTCAAGGTTACGATATATTCTTGATAAACTGCTTGACATATATAATAATTTAATATTTCATTTGTTTGTCAAGCAGAATCATTGCAAGTGATTTCATGATAGCTAACCTATAAATATCTTGCAATGATTCTGCATGACAAATTAATGAAAGATTTTATTATTATTTATATCAAAAAGTTTGTCTAGAATATATAATATGCTTTATCGAAGACAAAATTTCGATAATACAATTTGAATAAATGTTGTCTCAAAAACTGAAAATACAATAAAATTGTCTAACACTCCACCTTAAGTGTTGAGTAAATATTTATACTGTAATTTAATAAGAGAAAAATGAAAGATTTTATTATTATTTATATCAAAAAGTTTGTCTAGAATATATAATATGCTTTATCGAAGACAAAATTTCGATAATACAATTTGAATAAATGTTGTCTCAAAAACTGAAAATACAATAAAATTGTCTAACACTCCACCTTAAGTGTTGAGTAAATATTTATACTGTAATTTAATAAGAGAAAAAATATATTTCAAGAATATGTATTCTGTTATTTCAACCACACTTGTGTTGGTAATGAATAAGTGTGAGAACTTGTACTTAATAAAATTTCCAAATAAGAATGTGTGATTTACACAATTTCAAACAAACTTGGTTCACGACATCATTGTATTGTCTGTGAACATCAAATACTACAGTCTGTAGTATCATACTGTTAGCGAGAAAAAGAGAGAAACCTGCCACTATCATGGTGCTTCTAAATGCGAACCATTGGCATGTAGCGAGTAGCATGTTCAATCCACAGCCGACAGGTAAACTGTATTAACAATCAGCACTTTAAATTGAAATATGTCTCACATTTTAATGTAAAATGTATTTATTAAACCATATTCTTTAAAAACTTTTAACAAACGTGTGTATGAAACTAGTTAAAACACAGACACTTTTAAACTAAACTATATATTTGGTTCCTTTTTTCATTACACATAAACAAGATAAACACACACCCCTATATGTTTTAATAAATACATTTAAACACTCTCCTCTTCAACACTTTTTGCCTCCTGCTCCTCAACAACACCAAGGAACCCTGCAGTGGCAGCATGGGAGACCAGCACCAGAGCGGTGGTGGTGACACCATGTTGCTGGGGGTGGGGGCAGGCAGCCCACGAAAAAGTTCATGTTGTCATTCTCATCCTCCATGGTAGGCGACAGCAGGGTTGCACATCCTCCACATCGTCCTCTTCCTCCAGACTAGAGCGATAGTGAAGTGGGGCATCCTGACTGTTGTCCTGGGGTGGTGGAGTCGATGCTGGCATAGCATCCTGTTTTTTACTTGGAGAGAGTGTGTACTCGCTCCGAGGAGGAGGGATGGCATCAGCGCTGGCTTCACAGGAGGCAGAGATAGTTATAGTGGTTGAGGTTAATACCAGGTCCAACCACCTGGCAGCAGCAGTGGAGGACCCAACATCGCCTTGACATCTTCAGGGGCTAGTTCTGCAACACCATACAACATCTTACGAGCAGCGATCATCGTCTTTTCGAAGACAATGTAACCCTCAAAGTCTGGCATCCACTCCATGATGTTCAAGTACTCTGTCGTTAGACATGTAATGTCCGCAAATATACGCACCTCTTGACAACATGCATAGAGGTAGAATTAGTGCATACTTAGAGGTGGAGTTAGCACTGTAGCAGGTGTATATATGTCAGGCTACGAATCAGACAACAGGGAATGGGCATGACCATTTTTACTGGGCACTGTTTTTGAGGTCACCGAATGTAAGGCTCGACACACATACCCTAGTCAGATGTCCCCATTTCCATCCCAGCTTAGGACCTTAACCTTTTGCTAGAAATACAGCACCGGATGTGTATGTAACTTGCGGTATCCAGTACCCTTTTACCATCTGAAGTCACGACCTCATTCCAAACCGAACGCAGTGAGCTCTGTGTTCTCCCCTTGAGGATACACATCCTTTGTCTTATGGTGTGCGTTCATCGAATCCCACCACCTTCAATGTGTGGCAGATCACAGAGTATATATGTATTGGGAGTGAGGTGAGATGAGAGAGTTTTACAGACCTTTAACAACCAGGGGTTAAGAACCATAATATTTATTGGAAGTTGGCCAGCCAAATCCCTTATCACTCTCAGAGGAAGTAGTGATATTGCAGTTCAAGATCCTTCTGCAAAACCCATAAATTGTAAGTGACTGGAAGGGCTTTCCACGTTACAAATACTTTATTATCATTAATTCGCAAGATATTGTCCACAGGATAAACATTAGGATATCTCTCATATTTTAACTCCCGGGAATTAAATGCTTTTTGTACCAGTTCGCCATTTTTTATCTCCAAATAATAATTGTGAGGTTTTGTTTTCTTGCAGAGATAATCTTAAACATTTCATAACTCCAGTTTATATTAAAACCCTTATTAAATTCATTTCTAAGTTTTATATACATACATTTCCATTGGTTTTAAACCTAGGATTCATATTATCAACTACTTTATGATCCCTGTACACTGTATGAAAAAGTGAATTATTTTTACATCTTTCAGGACCATTTTAATTTTACTGCGGTATACGGAATTGTAAAACTCGACAATATGTAGGATAATCAGTATACAAGCACTTAAATTATGAACTCTTTGTACAATATTTCCTTAAATGTACGTATCACACAGTCGACAATGACAGTCTTCTTCTCTGTGTTAGAGAAATGCCTTAAAATGCAGATTTATTAATTCCGCACTTATATCAGACTGTATAATTTCAGATTTATCGGGTTTTAATTTATAATCATTGCGGTAGTAAAAGTCTTAGCAATTTTATAACGATAAACAATAGGAAAATTTTGTTCAATTTACTGAACACTTTTTGGGCAAAGTTATCAAACCAGTGTAAAATCATGGTAACCACCGTAATGTTCTTACTTTGGCTGCCACAAATATATACAACCATTAAATAAGGAATTATATGAGTATAATCAATATTACACAAATGAAGGTAAATGGCAGGCTATCTTTCGTTTTAGCTTTCGATAGTTCATATTCATTCCGGTGGTAAATAGTAACTGTATCTACATTAAGTTCATGAAGAAGGTTAAAAATTTAGAAACAAGTAACAAGTATTAAAAATTCTTATATAAAAGTAATATTTTGAAAAGCTGTTTTTAAAAATGGGCAGTGAATTTTTATCCTGCAGAGATAATACTACAGGACATGTTAATGTTGCACCATATTACCAAAATTTTGACTACGTAAAATTTTATGTCTTGTATTTAAAGGAATATTTGTTATTTGGTGAAGTATAAAAAAAAGGTTGTCAGGCTTGTCTTTAGAAAAGTAACTAAAGTTCATTTTATCCATTAAGAATTTAGATGTATATGTAACCAATCCCATTAGTTATATTAGTTTTTATTACCTTTTGTAAGTTTTATAATTTATTATTCAAATGATGGTGTCATTTAACATGTATTTGTTGTAAACAGGCCCAGAGCTGAACACTACGTGGGTAAATAAGTAAATAAATTAATTAAGTGGAATTCTTGAATGACATGTTACAACAGTAAAGCTACACCAGTAAAACACGACTATAATAGGTGGCTTGACTTTATATCCATGTCAAAATGTATTTCACGCAATGAAAGGACAGTCAGTAAATCGTCCCTAGTACTGCTTAAAATATTCTCAAATGCGTTTGTTTTTAACATATTTACCCTCTGTTTTGTGATCAGTCCATTCATGTTTAAATCAGTGTTTTAGTTAAATGCAAATAGAATATGTATCTGAGCTATCTGTTCCAAACCCGATGTTGTAAAACTTCATAAATACAGACTGGAAATAGCTTTGTTATACTAACAGGTCAGAGTTTTCTGTTTTACTTCTGAAACATACACCATTTTCTTTTCAATATTGTGATAACTGTTAGGTATTACTTCTACAATAATAAACTTCAGATATTAATTTCTCAGTGAATTATTCTTTAACTGTGTTTAGCTTCTAAAATCTACACAACCAAGGAAATACACATATACTACTAATTTCACTGGTAACACAAATAATTCTAACTATTACGGTACCGCAAATTGTCTGAACAAATACAACATCGTACAAAATCACAAGGCATAATTTGGAAACAACATTTTGAAATAGATAGCCAGTTCTGAAAATAACCCTAGAATTACATTACGAGTTCTTCAACTTTCAATCTCATCCGACTTAGTTTCCCAATAAAATTGCTTCACTAATTGGTTAACTACCTTTATACAGTACTGTTCGTAGCCACATGTACTAAGAGCGACATTAGTTCTCTCTTCAGACTCTCATGGTTCGTTTCCAATGTGACACTTTCTGTATAGTTGTGAGTAGTATGATTATGTATGTCCGGGGACAGAAGGTTGCGGGTGAAGATTTGAGGGTTCGTCCGCCATCTTGGACGACATCACCACCGCCATCTTGTTTCCGACCGCCATGTTGTCCAAAATTAAATAATTTCTCAAAATTAAAAAATTTCCAAACAATTCTAAAAATAATTTTGTATCCATCTGCCATCTTGTTTCCGACCACCATCTTGTTTGTCATTTACTTGCTAATTTTCAACATTCATTTGTTTATGTGGGCTGGAGCCTGCCATATTTAATTTTTTTTTATTCCCGCCAATTTTCAACAGTCATCTGTTTCCATACCCTGGAGCCGCCATATTTAAGCATCATTTTCTCCCGCCCTCTCGTTCCACTCGTAATTTTTCCTACTCTCATTCTACTTAATCATCTGCTGTAGGCAGCTATCTTGGTCGCCATCTTGGTACACCATATCCACCATCTTGGTATGTCAAATCTCTCATCTTGTTTTAATTTTCTCCTGCTCTCTAATTCCACTCAAACATTCCTCCTGCTCTCTCATTCATCAGCTCCCCAGCTATAACCCTATCTCCCATTCCTCCTGCTCTCTCATTCCACTCATAATTTCCTCCTGCTATCTCATCCATCAGCTCCACAACTACAAGCCTCATCTTTCATTTCTCCTGCTCTCTCATTCCACTCGTACTTTCCTCCTTCTCTCTTATTCATCAGTTCCCAGCTACAACCCTCATCTCCCATTCCTCCTCCTCCCCTCCCTTAAATCCCCACCCTCTGACCTCTTCCTGTTTCCCATTGCACATCACCTTGTTAGGGAGTGTCGTAGTCGGCAGCCATCTTTGTTTCCTATTTACTCGCATTCGACTCCACCAGGCGGCATATGTGTTTAAGGATGACATGGAATGTACCATAGGCAGAAACTCTCGCCCCTATCATCACTATTATTTTTTATGCTTACCTCCAGGCAACTAGATTGACAAGTCTTGACAAGTATTATACACAGAGCTGTATCACCAACATCATGATATTCATTCTCAATTATTGCATATTTTAAAAACTTTTATAGTAATTAATTATAATGTAATAGTGTGCCATGTAAATACTGATTGAGTGTACAAGGACTGATGCATCTGATGCTTTTTAAGAAAAGTTATGACAGGCGAATAATGTCTCTCAACTCACGCAATGTTAAGTTTAAAAAATAATAAATGTATTAATAAAACACTATATACACTATACACTATATACACAGTATACCATCATTCTTGAGACTACTATGCAGGTCCTCGCCCCACCATTGTCTGGAGGAGAAGAGTTTAGTCCTGGAAGCGAGCGGTCGCAGTGTGGAGGATCTCCGCCATGACATGCTGAGCCTGTAGCTGGTGCTGCAGCTCCAGGATTTCCTCATGCTGGTCCCGAACCTGGGCTCACAGCACACGGGGCTCTCACCGCACTTCCTCCCCAGCATCCTCATCTTCCTCCTGCTCACTATCGCTGTACACTTCGTCCAGGTCCTTGGTTCGTACGATGGATGAGCCCATTGTTGAACACAGATAGTACTCACTGCCTTCATCCTGAAAGGGCAGAACCTCAACCTTGGAGACATCGGTCATGGTAGCCCTGCAGCATTGTCCTCTTCATCGCTCCACAGTAGTGGTAGAGATGGATGCACTGGTGTTGCTGATCTACGAAGTGACGACCTGCTTCGGTCGCGCATATTAAGATTGAGTAGTGGTGCTGGAGTATATGCCTCCTTATAAGTTGAATTATATCATCAAATGCTTCGATGTCTTCCTCTAACAAGACACGGAACACTTCCTGCTAACTCGACAAGGGAATATGAACTGGTAGGTGTAAACACCTGCCAGCCTCCCTGTACGCATCCTCTCTTCGCACATCCAACGGGTCTCTACACGTTCGCGGAGCATGACACAACAGGGTCTGCGGCCGCGCAGTGGACAGTCCAGCGCCTCGCGAGGACGAGATGATGAAACTGCACGGCTTACTCCCGACCAGCTCATCGCCTCGAGTTCCAACACACTCAGAGTACATGTGCGCAGTCATCATAGACTGCCTTTCAGACACCCCAGTAGCAGTTTTATACCATTGCCAGTAAAAGAACATTTGCTAATAAATAATAACACAGACATTTAGTTTTAAACAATTATATTTATTTGTTCCTTCATACATAATTCATATATTTAAACATAATCCCCGATTGGCGAATCCAACTGTCGTGGCTTGCATCGAACCCCAGTCATTGCACGAGAACCTTATTTCCCCTTCTTTTTTAATGCCTTCTCGACCAAATATGTGTTTGGATACTTGGTAACTTGGATTTCTTCGCTGTAGAAGCCTCCTCGAATAGCTTTGCCTTCCACATCTTCTAGGTAGTAGGTCCTTGGTTCGTAGTGACGAAACTTGACCACTTTAAATATTTCAGTGCTCCAGTTTGGTGTGTAGCTTTCGTAAATGTTCCCTTCACTCGCGATATCCTTACATTGTCTCGAACCTTCGCTTTAGGCTTGTGTAGGTCCAGTTTCTTCTCATTTTTAAAAACAGTGTGAAGTAAAGAGTTGTCTTTGACATCCGCAGGCTTCATGTTCGTGGTCCTATGTACTTTATTATAATATATTGACACAAGCTCGGGTAATATAACCATCCACTTGTAGCTTCCTTGAGCTGAAAATTTTTTCCAAATTAAAGTAATTGTACACAAAAATTTCACAATATACCCTAATATTGTGGTGCTGCTGCTGTCAATGTTTGTGCTCTTAGGGACAAAAATAAAACAAAATACAGAAGCAAAATTCAACAAAAATAAAAATCAGTGAAAATGTTTATCAGTGCTTCAAACATATCTAAAAATAGAGCTACCCAAACAAGTGTAAAATATGCATATGTATTAAACTATTTATTAAACCCACGTAAGTATTGTAAAAATTACATGTTTTCTTTAAATAAAAAATATTTTTAAGATACGCATAGCTCTGGGTTTTTTTACTCAACTCATTTGCGGAACCACAACATAGAAGGAAATGTGGCAATGCGTAAAGTTTCTCTGCATAACCACGGTCTCCTTACATTAGGGTGTTGTGTAAACTAATTTATTTAATGCAAGCACAAACCAATATACAGAATGAATGGAAAGTAGGCGTACACTTAGAAATTTCCTTTTGCAGGAGGTAAAGACCCACGGGGTAAGGTGCTCCGCGGACTCTTACTAAGGATATTCGATTAATCGAACTCACGATTTAGGCAAGAAGAATATTCTTTCCAGCTCAATTAATAACTCTTATATGACTGGCATAATCACGTCAAAAACATTTTGATTATCTACAGTTTTGACCAAGAGTTATAGATTTTACACATGTCGCGCGGTGAGTGAGTGAGTAATTTTGGTCAGCACTTAATATCGAGGTCTTCAGCGCTGGTGAGGGGTGACGTGAGGTGAGTAATGAATGGCGACGGAAATGAAAGGACGGGGGAAACTGGAGATCCCGAGAAATTTCGTCGACCAACATCCTGCACGATTTCCACATGCAAAAATCCTGGGACCGACCCCGGCGGGAATCGAGCCCGGATCGCCTTGGTGGTCTGACCCCTCGGCCACCGCGACCCCATGTCGCGCGGTAAAAGTGATACAAATTTGCATTGTTTCTCTTCACAAACAGCCACGTGATGAAATGAGAGCGATGTGTATGTGTCTGGTACTAAGCAGCCATTGGGATCTCACGCGATGCTATTCAATGATTTTAAGTAGCCATTTGTGTCAACCTTTACCACGTTATTCAGACATGATATTACATCAGGCCAGTCACTGTGACTATTGGCGTCTTCACTCCGCACCGATATACAAACTCGGAACTTAGTAATTATGTCAACAAATCCCTTCCAATTTTAAACATGGGTTCGGAGCTCAGCCTGAATAGTTACACAAGCCCCGCCATCGGTACAAATATGAGTAACTAGTCTGTAGGGGTACGTTTGATTTTACAAATTACATGTGAGATCTCTGCTGCGAGATTTCACATTCAGGGCCGATCGTTACAGTCAAGGGTTAGTGTTCTGATAAATACACTCTCCGGTTAGACTTAAAATGTGTTGTATGAACTCCTGTTATCGGTAGTCAAAGATATTATTCTCTGGCAAACTAACAAGCAATGAAAGGGTCTGATAAATACTTAACCTGTGAAAAGTGGTGAGCGTGAAAAGATATACATGTTGATGTTGACAGTGGCGGCAATTATACGTAAATTCATATTAATTTAATGTAATATAGCATGAAACGATACGTCTTTATGAGTGTACGAACTGGGTTAAAGAGAAAGAAAACCAAATGTGTAAGCGATTATGTGCTTTGAAAAATATGTCCCTGACAAAACGAATTCATGTACAGTACTTAACGGATTATTATACATATGTGGTGTTTACATATATACAGAGCTACTTCCAAATTTTTTGCTGAGGTTTAAAATTGAAATTTTGTTAATAACGATTGTGATTTGAGCCACATTTTCATATAATATAGCTGATTCATAAAAACAGTATATGAAATTGTGTCAGAAAATATTCCATCCATGCTTTATTCAGTGCATTTTTTACTTATTTTACTTGCATAAACCCATTATTTGTTCAAACTCTAAATTTTTACTATTTCGTCATATATTTTGGCGAAATTTTAATTATACTATGGGTGGTATTTTTGTTGTAGATGTTATATTGTAACTGATTTAATAAAATTTTTAATTTGATAGTTAAGGAACATTTTATAAAACACCTTTCTCACATTAAATCACATATAGGCTTATATCGAAGTTTTTGGGAACTTAACATTTCTGTAAATTACTACTGCACATCGACTTAGCGAAACTTATATTTTTCCTTGCAGACATTGTAGTCGGTATGAAAAAAAAACCTTCCCTACAGTGTATGGTTGATAGCACACTGGCAGGATCATGTTGCTGTTTCGCAGTTGTTCCTACTGTCTGTGTGTTAGTGGCGTAGTGTGTGGCATAGTAACATGTTATGTACTGCTGTAATGATGCCCTACAGCAGCATGATCCTACCCGCGCGCTATCAACCATACGTCATGAATTGCCAACTGTAGTGCAGAAACTGTGTGTTTTTGAACCTATGTTCATATAACACTTTTTGTTCCTCTACACATGAGGATTGTTTCCCTAGAATATTGACAAGGATTTTGCAACATCCTGTATAACTTGTTGACTGCTCTATAACATAATTTATATATGCTGCCTCAACCCCGAGCAATGAGAACGGTAAGCCTTATCCTGATTGAAGTACCTTAACACCTATGATTTTGCCAATCCTATAGTAGCATGCAACAGTGTCACATTCTGATAGTGCAAGGCGAGGTAAAAGTTTTAAATAATTAAAACATGTTTTCTTACTCTTTGTAATAATGGCGCTCCAGCTTTTAAATTAGCTTGCATATTTTCTTTTAAGTTTTAGACATCGACAAGGCACGTGACATATCTCCGTACATTATATTCAGTTGGTATTGCTTGAATATTAGTGTCGATATTACATTTGTCACCACTCACAGAAAAAATCTATTTCATTCCTCCAGTAGGTTACTAGTCAAACATTAAGAAATGCAGGGGAGATGAAACAACTTGATAATGTTTAAGAAAGTAATATATGTACTTTATCAGGCGGATAATTTAGATAAATCTCTTTGTAATGAACATACACGGAAAATGAATAATTCGAAGGCGACGGGTACCGATCTCTTTTAACACACAAGCGGTGACGAACTTTTAATAGTAATGCATAAGGAGAACAAATACATCAGTGTTATCTAATGCAACTAATATTAATTTAAGGACCTCTTTTGAATCTGGTGTCATTGTGTCGATTTCTTCATCTGTCGAGTACAGATACTATTTATCGTGGGTGACACTGAAAACTGATATTTGAAAAAGTATGTTGTTGCAACTAGTTATAAAAATTTATTTATTTCATGTTTGTGGGCTGCTTTGTTACTATCGAAATCGTCACAAATGGGTCCTATCAACTGATTTTTTTTTTTCAGTAACTGTCAATACAAATTTGGGGGGTGAGGGAAAAGTGGTGTTATGTACTGTGAGTTTAAACGCTCGATTAGCAGATAAAGATCTTGTTCCTCTGGTTGTGTTTTGTACAATAGTCAGTGTACCGATATCGTTGACAGCTTCGTTACACTGCTCTCCAAATCGCATATAAGTATCTGCTGGAGATTGGAGATATATGTTGTGGCTGTTCCTTGTTTCGGGTAGAGAACAGTCCACAAAAAAAAAAGCCATACCGTCATGATGGTTATATCCCGTGTGGGTATTGTTCTAGGCGACACACTTGCAGCATATTTCTATGCACTGATTTTGCGTTTCTCCTTACTTACTTATGTTGGGAAAAGTTAAAACACATTATCAAATGCTCTGATGTATTTGAAACTACACTGTAAAAATTATTTGTAAATTTAGCACAGCGATGCAATGAAGTGTTAAGAATGTTGGTATGATAAAATTGCTTCCCTTACTTCAAAGGTAGCATTTGCATTCACTTTTAGTAAACAGTCAGCTGTATACTTACGTTACCAGACCTAGGCTATATAGTAACAACGCTGACTATTTGCTCTATCTACAACCTGAAGCATGGTAAGTATGCCGTACTGTGTATGGGTTAAAAACTTCCAAAACAATTTGGGAAGCTTTTACAGCGTACGAAAACTGACATGGATCCAAATACATGTTCATACGCTATGAAAGGATCTAGTGTTCCCGTTGCATTTTACATGCTCATTTATGTGATGATCATGTGGAAATCTTCAGGCCAAATTTTTCCGAATGTATCCAAATTCCAAATTGTTGTCCACATTAACCTCTGTTCGAGCAACTGTTCTACTTACTAAGTTACATTTAATAGTCCATAAGCACGTAGGGCGGAATTAAGAGTGTCGATGTACCGTTCTAGATTTTGTCAAATTCTTTCTCAAACAGATTTATCACTCAACATTTTGAAATATACTCCTACTTAGTGTGACACATAAATGATGTCCTTAGTAACTTCAGACCTATTAACCTATGCATTTTCTAATTAAAATGACATATGACTAGGAGCGCAGATTTCTGTGTTTAGGTTATCTGGAAATGCCAATGATATTTACTTATCGATTACCATACTCCATTAAAGTAGTCCTGACGTACATGTCACTCCAAATACTAGCCCAAACACTTAGGTAGTGTATCATTAAGTGCTCACAATCATAATGTATTTTAAAAAATACAGTAATCCGGATTAACGGCGAGATAGAATCAATGCGTATTACAAGATTTCAGTTCACATACAACTTCAGACTCAATTACTTTCGGCCACTGTTCTCATCATTTACTCCTTCGTGACGAAATAATTTCATGTCACTCGTTGCTGTTTCTGGTATAAATATATTTATACGAATTTCTGTCGCCAAGGAAGGCGCGCGGTCGACTACGCTATGAAAGGTCGGATCTACCAATCCGCTTGAAAGTTTTTAGCATTTAACTTCATGTGTTACTCTTCCGTGTAAATTGTCCAGATAAAATGCCTGAATTCAAATGTAAATTGGTGAAAATGATGGACTATGTTTCTTTAACAGAAGGAGTGTTCGTTTTAGAATTACAGCTTGTCAGTTCTATACTTACATAAATTAACAATGTTGAAGACGGTTATGGGACTGCTTCTACTGTACGCCTACTAATTCAGTTTCGACTATAAAAGGTTACTGAAGCTCAACAATAATATCCACCATTGAATCTTTTAACGCTTTCTGCAGACGGTGCGTAGTTACCGACATATTTTGTAATATGTTTGCGTCGCGTCGTGGTTCACAGACGCAGAGAGTTGTAGTAGTTTTCGATGAAAAGTCGTGTCTTGCATCTGTGAGCAAAACTGCATTACCTGACGGTTATAATGCACATGCGAGGATACAGACGACTCATTTAAGTAATAATTGTGTAAGTTGAATTCAGTCCTTCGTAAGGTTTCTGTAGCTATCCGTCAGTAGCACGACATGGTTTAATTTATCACATTACTTGTTTTCATTGGAGTGTTAAATAAAAATAAATAGTCATTGTAATCTTGTAAAATATTAGTTTTATGAACAAACTTGCAATTTCAATTTTATTAAATACGTATGATTTTAGGGAGCGTGTTTTGGTAGGTGAATATTAAAATGAATGTATATTGGATAAATGTTTCAAATTAAAGAATAATTTATGTATAAAGATAGATGAAAATAAGATTTCGTTTAAGAAGTCAGTGCTCTGCTATTCAAAAATCATAAATTATTGAAGATGTATATTTCAAGCCCAATTACTTGTCAGCATAGTAGTTCTGCTGTGAAAAGTTCAGTCAACTGTAATAATTGATATTTAATTGTGGATATGTTTGAGAAGTATAAAAATGTCCAATTAAAAAATGTCAACAGTGCATGCAACATGTTTATCTCTTGAAGTTACTAAATAATGATACCTGAGGTAAAAAATAATAATTTTGTCATTTATAGTGTGTTTTTATATTTAACAGTATTTTTACGGAATAAATCACTAACAATAATTGAAAATTCATAAATGTATCAAGTAACATTGTTATAATAAGAATATATATTTTATAAAAAATCGTAGCCTAAAAAGTTTAGTTTACACAACTTTGATATACATATTTGAAGGTTAGTTTAACACATAACAACTTGTTAATAAAGTTCGTGTTCCATCTAAGTGTAGAGTGGACAACATTTAACTGTGAGATAAGTGAAATTGTTTTGGAATATAATTTGAACTTTCAGTCCTCCTTATATGCTATGGTAAATACTTACGTTTATTTTGAAGTACAACTTTTTTAACTATCTCAAGCATTGTTTATAATATTTTCGTTGTTAAATATTAGACCTCTAAACGGCAGGGGAAGACCAACATAAACATTGTATTAAGAATTATATGCAAAGTATTATCAAAAATTTACGATATGGTGTGTTAGGTTAATAAATCATTAATTAGGAGATTAAAAGTTTTGCATAATTCTGCCAAGGCAGATCACCTGGAAAGAAAATTAATTTAGGAATTCACCTACTTTTCGCCCAAGTCACAGCATACCTTCAAAGCACTTAAAATATATGTGCCAGTCGTAAGAAATGAAATAGTTAAATACACACATTTGTCGCAATTTACTATTTAACTGGTTTTAAATCAAGGTATTTTGTTAATGCCAAAATAATAATAAAGGACGATCATACAGGATATAATTAAATGTAATGCTCATACACCAGACAGAGTTTCTATGGACCAAATTTCTATTAATATTCCCAAGAAAGTCTTTATATATAATTTGAATGTAATCGAAGTGTGACATTACAATACCTAGAAGACAATATAGTGCACATGCACATGTAGGTTGGGTTGCATAGCAGTAGGACCAAAGCATTTCTTTTGTGTACGCCGAACTAGCTGTTTCAACAAAACTGATGTTTTATTGCAAACTGCCCATTTTCAGGCAATGTGATGTTTAGCACATGGTTATTGTACGAGTAGAATTTCTGTGCTGTAAAGTTTTTCTTTGTATGACAAAAATTAAATGGCTTTCTTTTATAATCGAATTTAATAATTACATTTTATCTCTAATTTTAGATTTGATTTCCCACTGTTACTTAACCACCTAGCAGAACGGTTTTATTCTAAGACTTGTATACATTTAAGATATAATATACAACTACTCCCTAATGAGATTTTTCTTGTAGTATGTCACAATTTATAGCATTCGGCTAATTTTTTTTCATTTATACATAATAATTGTTATTGTTAACAAAGTTTTCAACTACCAACGGAAAAATTACTGAATCAATTTAATACCTGCGATTAGAAACATATATGTATTTTAAATGGGAAATTTGAACAGCGGCAATGTCATATAAAACATCTACTGCCTAATACTACAATTTTCTATTAATTTTTATTATTGATTTCGTAAGAAAATATTTCAGTCCAGCTATAGCTACTTTTTAACTGCAAAAGTTGGTCTTCAACTCATACCTTATTATCAAGGATGAAAACACAATATTTTCTGAAAGTAAATGTTTTTGGTTCCGCACTTAACTGTAGTTCCGGACAGGAGAGACGTCTGTGAGGAAGCACATTTAAAACTGAATGGCGCTAATTAGGGCTATTGACCTTAGAGCTATTGATTTTAGGGCTACTGACTTTAGGGCTAATGACTTTAGGGCTAATGATTTTAGGGCTAGTGACTTTAGGGCTACTAACGGTTTTGAAAGCGAAAAATTTTAGGGCTGCTGACACCCGCTGCAGCCTGTCTACCCCTTGTAGCATACCCCCACCTTATATCATACCCCTGTAGCCTATCATGCCCCCTCCCCTGCAGCTTATCTAAGCCTTATAGCATACCCCTTCTCGTCTGCCCTAGTCCCTTGCCCCTCTAACTTCTCCTTCCCCTCCCCATACCTTATGACATACTCCCCTCAATCCTTATAGCATACCCTTGTACCACCCCTCCCTCTACCTTATAGCATACACTTACCCATTACCTTATAGCATACCCTCTCCAGCCTATCCTTAATGCTAAACCCCTCCCTCTATCATGCCCTAGAGCTTCTCCCCTCCATATTTATAGCATAAGTTCCCTCCTGCCTACCACTCTCTCCCATCCACCTTTATAACATAAGTTCCCTACTGCCTACCCCTCTCTCAACTCCACAGCAGGCTCACCTCTAGAGACATCCTCTCCTCTCGAGTTCCGAAGCTCGGCTGAGGTTGGCTGGACGAATCACCAGTATAAACTGGTAGTCCCCAACATAAGTATATAAGGGAAGGGTTACCTTATTTCAAGTATTCAGTTCGCTAGATGTCGCTGCCGTTTCATCCTACAGCAACATATGCAGATGTCACCCGCGGTTACGTCTCGGTAATGTACACGCTGCCAGAGGAAGAAGAAGATAATCATATGGGACCGCGTACATACACCGAGTTACGCGATGGTAATGGGCATTGCTTAATGGCACACAACCCATGCATGTTTGAACGCTCGCAATATGTGATTGATTGCTGCGGGGAGAATTGTGTGGTAGCAGTCATGTTGCCGACTACACCTCTACCATCTACTTCAGAAGAGGTTATTGAATACAGACAACTCCACATGCCTCTGAACCTCAGTCAACAACCAGCCGACAAGTAAGTGCCAGCACTCTCTATCTCATCCCCACCACCACCATCATCACAAGATGGCGACTAGTCATACTAACAAGTAAGTGATAACTCCACTCAGTATACTGTGAGCCTTCGTTGTGAGAACAGTTCTGCGCTTACGTCTGTGGTAAAAACATCAGAATTTTCAAATGCAAGTCTAATTAAATTTATACCTGATAAGATTGACAGTTACGACTACGTAGACATTGGCTATCGCCGTGTGCTCTACAAACCGCATATTGGTGAAAATCAGTTCCAAACTTGCAACGGTGAACTTCATTTGTATGACTATTGGAACATTGACGATGCTTTCAACAGAAGAATCACAAAATGCTCCACTACCGGATGTCCAGTAGTACATCTTACACCACTCACCGAGCTTCCAACAGCCGACGAGTTGTACGTAGCAGATGAAGTAACAGATATAGAACCTACCCCAGTCAATGCCAGAACAAACTTTGTGCTGCACAAGTTTCAACAAGTCATCTGCAGCTTGTTTGAATCCTGTATCAATTGCACCCATACAACACTCCTGCCTAACAACACCACATGCATCACACTCTGCGATCCAAGAATATGTGTGTTGTCTGTGTGAGTACAGTGTTATAACCAGTGATTGAAAAATAAATTTGGTGGCAGCCATGTTGCCAACCACATCTCTACCATCCACGCCAGAAGAGGTTATTGAATACAGTCAACTCCACATGCCTCTGAACCTCAGCCAACAATCAGCCGAAAAGTAAGTCCAGCATTCTCTATCTCATCCCCACCATCACCATCATCACAAGATGGCGACTAGCAAGTACGTGTCAACTCTCCTCAGTACACTGTATGCCTTCGTTGCGAGAACAGTTGTGCAGATATGTCTGTGGTAAAAACATCAGAATTTTCAAGTGCAAGTCTAATAAAATTTACACAGGATAAGATTGACAGTTACGACTACATAGACATTGGCTATCGCAGTGTGCTCTACAAACCGCATATTGGTGAAACACAGTTCCAAACACGCAATGGTGAACTTCACGTGTACGGCTATTGGGATATTGAGGGTGTCTTCCACAGAAGAGTCACAAACTGCTCAACTAGTCATTGTCCAGTAGTAGCCTACATCTTACACCCCTTACCGAGCTTCCAGCAACAGCCGATGAGTTGTACATAGCAGATGAAGAAACAGATATAGAACCTACCCAAGTCAACACCAGAACAAACATTGTGCTGCGCAAGTTCCAACAGATCGTCTGCAACTGGTTTGAATCCTATACCAGTGCCACCCATACAACATTCCTGCCCAACAACACCTCATACATCACACCCTGCGAGGCAAGAGTTTGCGTGTTGTCTGTGTGAGTACAGTGTTATAACCAGTGATTGAAAAATTTTTTGCTTCTGTAATGTGTTAGACTCTATGACTTTAAAAAAATGTTTGCGCATATTCAAGGTTTTAACAATTTTCCCGAACCGTTCATTGTTAAAGAAATCACCATAATTATTTTGGACACTGACTATAGCACATCGGTATTTACCTTCCTCCCTCCTTATGACTGGCCTGTTCTTGATTCAGAAACACAGAAGAAATTCAGGTTGCAAACATGTGAAGCACACGACCTTAAATGGTCTAGCAGTATTATTAGCGACGACGATGTAGGGAAAGTAGTAAGCCCTATACTGCATGACGATATTTCTGTATATGTTCTAGGCAAAGGGCAAGAGAAAATCTTGCGCACTATTTGTTCGCCCAGAATTAAAATTGTAAACATGAAACGTCATTTCCCATACATTAGTTTTAACAAACTTGTTGACATGTACAAAACTAAACTACATACATGTTATAAGCGATATCTTTGTACTCAGTGTAAGGCTGAATCCGTAAGAGAGTTCGGTGTAGACAAGATGTTTGGTTGTTAATGTACATAAATATATTCAAACATGTGATTTAGAGAGATGTTTGTATTTTACAAAGACGTGTTATTTTCAAACATGCACAAGAGTTGTTTAGAACTTTACTTATGTAATATTACAACTGTAAATAATTTTGTGTTCAAATATAGTTTAGAACTTTACTTACGTACATTTTATATCTGTAAATAATTTTGTGTTCAAATATAGTTCAAACCATAGTATTACCTGTTTTGAAAAAGACGTTATAAAAGACCATCTGTATGTTAGTACAGTGTAATATAACTACATGTATTAATAATTTCAAAGTAATCCTTCTGTACAAAAAAAAAGTCGTTGGTAAGTTAACATACTTCTTTGTATATAACCTTTTAAAGTAACCTTGTGTGTAACAAGCGAAGTTGCAAAGTATTTTTTTTTCGAACCTATGTAATACTCAATTATCCTCTTCCATTCTTCAAAGACTGGAACGTATGTAATAGTGACTGTAACTTTAAACGTGAAATATATTATATAAAGGAATATGTATTATTTCATTTTTAAAAAATGACGTAGGAAAATGCAAACCAATAATCTGTTATTAAAGAAAAATATAAAGTCTGAATGGTATATGTACGCCTGCCAGCAGCGTAGAGCATCATGTCAAACAGTAGTGTGTAGCAGGTTGCAAGTAATCTGTGTAAACATTCAACAATTTTAAATTAAAACATTTACTTTAATGTAAAATACAGTTATTAAAACATATTCAGTAAATACGTTTAACAAACATATTATACATCAAAATCTCACATTTTAACTTAAAATAGACTACATAATATTCACCAAGTAAGAAAAAAATGAATAAATGGAAGGATATTACATTACGAAAGAAAACTCGCAGTATCATTCCATCACCACATGTATTTACATTAATTTACACAAACACACACAAAAAAAACCACAAGGAAAAAAACTATTCGCTTTCACCCTCGGAGCTATCCATCGAGTCCATTTCTGTATTTTCTATTGCCCCGAGGAGTGCAGCAGCTGCCGCATGGCAGGCCTCTTGCCAGCGCCGCACCGCGACGCGCATCTCGAAGCATCGTCGCCGCCGTTCGAATTGACGGTGATTGCGTCGACGATGTCCAGCCTGAGGTGGCGTGGGGGGACGTTTGTTCCACGCCGGTTGCTCGGCGGCGTCCTCGTCGACGGCGTCCTGGTCATCAGCGTCGCCGACAATGTTCTCCCCCTCCATGCTTGGAGCGAGCGTGTACTCACTCCAGGGTGGAGATGGCAGGGGTGACGGTGGAGATGGCATCACAGGCGGCAGCGTCGGAGGCGGCGGTGATGGCGGTGGAGGCGTGGGCGGCAGTTCATGGAATTCGTTGAAATTCTCCCACTGCCCCGTCAATAATAGATCAAATGCCAACAGCGCAGCCTCCTGTACCAGAGGATTGTCTTCCATGTTGTAACAAGATTCTGTCGCTCGCAACGCATACGACACATATGTACCACTCGCGACAACAGGCGAAATTAGCGCATGCGTAGGGGAAGGAGGAGGAGGAGCACGGACATAGGTACAGTCAATAGGAGAGTTCGTTGAAGATGAATGTATGCCATCCTAAGAGACAAGTAACAGGAGGGCTATGGTCTGTAGATATTAAAGTCCATGCAGCCCGACAATACCTCTAAATGACATGCGGTGGGTGGGAACCGACCAAACTACGAGGTGAAAAAAACGTATATCCCTACAGGTCCTTGTACATTGTCTTCAAAAGCGAATTATCGACAAAATTTTTCGGTGCCATTTTTATCGTTTGATGATATTAAGAATTATAGATCTATGTGATTTGTGGCAGTATTTTAATCCAATTACGTGAGCCGCGTATCGTGAATTCCCTATACAAAATTTCTTTAATTGTGCGTATCACTCGTTCTACAATTGCGCACTTTTTCTTTGTATTCGAAAAGTAATGGTTTATACCGTATTTCAACAGTAACATCTTAAAATGCAAGTTTTTGTATTCGGTGCCATTGTCTGAACTTATGTTATATGGAGCACGGTGTTTTAACAGTTTTTCCATTGCATTAGTAACACTCTTGGTGATTTTTTTCGTAAGGGAAAATGACCATAAAAACTTTGAGTAAACATCTATAACCATTAGAATAAATTTATAGCCTTTGTTCACTCTGGCATAATAGCTGAAATCTGCCAGATCCATTTCAAATAAATTGTTTAAACCGTGCGTTATTATTTTCCTTCTAGGTAAATTAAGTCTACATGGACCATGCGATTCGCGAGCCAAGGCTTCGATACAGGGGCGGATCCAGAGGGGGGGCAAGGGGGCCTTGCTCCCCACCCCCCCAAACCTATGAGTAAATCTACCAAAGCTAGTAGCTTTAACTTATTAAATAGCTATAAAATCGATTTGTTATTGCATTGTAAATGGAAACCTGGAACAACTTACGACTTAACTAGGCTAATTGCATTGTAAGTTGTTGCAGCTTGTAGCTAATAGCAGCATCCAGCATAGCTGGAGAGGGTGAAATGAGCGATACGGACGATGCGGTAGCAAGTGCTGGCTGGTAGAGCCGATGCGCAGGGTGTTGAACGTTTCCATTTATTTTGTAGTGTTGCGGAAGTCGTATTTGATGAAACAACGGATGCATCTCGTAAGGAACAAATGAGCATTTCTTTCAGATATGTGCACGAGATTATTTGTAGGGAAGATTTTTTTGTCTTTTATTTGATTGTTACGAATCAATCAGGTCTGAAGACATCCAAGGACACAGACGACTAAGATATACAGACTGTCAACGCCTAGGCTTTTCGTGTTGCACAAAATTTCGTGTCGCCCTGGTGGTGGGGGACCGAAGCTCGGGGTTTTGGAGGTCTGGAGGGTAGCGCTGCCATGTAGGAGACATCAGAACTAAACTCTTCAGACAGAAGGCAGGTAGCTAGCTGCCTGATATGCCGGATGTCGCCTTTTGTCGAAGGGACTTGCAAGGAGTGGAAAGGGGGAAGGGGGTGGTATAGAAGAGGGTTGCGACTCAAGGTCGCCTGGCAGAGGACAATAAATGGCAATAAAGCTACAATGCAGAAGCTACCCCAGTCGTCTGGTCTCGGGATGAGAATATACATAGCGTAGAATCTAAAATTTCCTCACCACACTGCTGCTGGGTCATTCCATTGTCACCGTGTGACTTACAGACAGTTTCAATCACAGAAAAAACTAAATATCTAAAAACGAAATATGTTCTTATGCAGTTCATTAATAAACCACTCAGTTGCCCTATATAATTAATACACAAATGATAACATATAATTTGATCAGGTGAAGTTATCATTAGAAATCCTTGCCTCAAGGATGTTACAAATTTTGGACTTCTTATAATAATAATAATAAAATCGTCTTTATTAGGCGCAGTTAAGGCATATATGCCTTCTCTTACACTGAACCAATATTAGGTACATACAACACTTATTTTAGAGATTAAAATTAAAAGAAAATAAAATAAAAACTAATAGCAATAAACTATACTACCTAACTAACAGTAATAGCCTTAATGTTTACAAAAGAC
>PNEQ01108616.1:0-37866 GCA_003012365.1 Medauroidea extradentata
TAGTGGTAGTGGATGTCTCTCAACAGCACACGCCGAGGACGCTGCAGCAGCTTCGAGGGACGACGCTACTCTCTACACACGCCGTCGGAGTCAGGACAGGAAGGCCCATGGTCGCCGACCCACTCACCCACACCAACAGGTAAAAGCCGGGCAACTTTATACTGTGACATCCCACCTGACACGACCCAGAGGCGTCAAACTCGAAAGACAGTTCTGATATAATTTCCCTGATAATACCATAAGGCGAAGTTAAAAGTTGTCGTCATTTAACTTAAAATTCAATGAACTGCAAGCAAACAGCAAATTAAATTCAGCTGGTGTATTATCTGTAGTTTTGTACAGTTCGATCGTTTATTTACAGTAGTAAAATAGCCAAAACCATTTAAAACGGAGTTAACTTGTATTAAATGATTAAATTAAACTAAATGGACAAGACTAGTAATTTAATAAAAAAATATGCCAAACAAAGACATGAACCCAAAACACTTTGTACGTGTGCGACACATCGCACACATTTTACCACCGAGCCATTCCTTTCTTCTACACGATAGCAACAAGCGACATGATATATATAAGACACGTAGTTTTTTTCCATGTTTTTCCATTTACGTATTTACTTTATGCTGTGAAGACGTACACATATTTAATCACCATTTTGCTGTTATTCGATTTCTGGAGCAAAATAATACTCTGTTACGAACGTTTGTTTCCAAAAAGCTGCGAAGAACACACATAACTACACCTTTAACTGTCGAAGTGAAGTGTTTGGATCTCGACGACTGCTATATTTGTGTTTGCACGTCACCCGAGTCGAATGGTGAAAATGAATACCTACGGCAGAAAACTGTATGCTCCACTTTCAAGAGCTCGTATACGGAATTAGTGTACTGAGTGAGAAGTGGCGGCCATTGAAATGACTCGGTCGTAATGCCAACAGAAACGAACCCTATCCAAAAAAAAAAATATTTATTACTATTATAAGAGCCACAAATTTTAAATGAACTGAAAATGAACGGTTTATGCGACATTTATGATACGTTCATTATGGTTAATTGTAACGCTTTGAACAGCTGCTTGCTTGGAAATTTTTCTCAATTAATTTTTTTGGCGAAACCCTCCCTGGAGACAATTTTTTTAATTTGATAAACATGGTTTTAATTTGTGAAATACAAGGAACTGTTAATTTTGAATTATTTTCGGCAATGATGTAAGGCGAGTGTTTATGCCTGTTAGTTACACAGGGCTAATATAGGGTGTTCTTTAAATACGTGCACCTACTTTGGTTCATTTAAAGTTCGCACTTCAGACTCTTTTAATATACTATTATGTACAACATTCTCCCTTACGCAAAAAACGAATTACCTTCAAAATAATTGTTTCCATCTTGCTCTATGTGCAATAGTTTGAGTATACATAAATAGTATTTTCAAGGAATTGTTCTTGTTGATTACACAACACACAAAAACTATGACTTGTTAGATTGTGTGTTTTTATTTTCCGTAGAGCAAGGATGGGTTTACAACCGTAATTGTAAATTAATAAATTCTAGCACATACATCCGCTATTACTTCCCAAATATCTCAACACATTTCAAATACATAAGTGAACAGAAGTAATAAAAAATTAATTATTTTGATTTATCAAAAGGAGTCAGTTTTGAAAACAAGCTACTAAGTATTTTAATTTAGAAATTTTTTGGGAATTTTCAAAAAGTCACATCTGGAAAATGTGTTCTCTACCGTACGTTTTGTCTACTTCTGGTATGTGGAATATCAATCCGTCCGCCCACTACCAGTCGAGTAGGAACTCGTATACGAGAGACTCGTACGAGTGTGGCAGAGGTGTTCAAGCATACCAACAGTCCATTCTGAGCAGTATGGGCGGCGGGTGGCTCGACTGTGAATAATACTAGAGCACTTGTCTCAGGCATACCATTTCTCGCACACGCAGAGCCACATGCGAGTTCAACCACTCGACTTGTCTCGAATAGACTAGGAACCCGAACGATTTCGAGCATAGACCCCCAGTATTGGGAGTCACGATTGAAAAATAAAATTATTCTGCCACAGAGGTCGGAGAGGCTAGTTGAAGTTACCTTGGGGACGATGAGTGAGAATGCTTGCTTGAAAATGCTGTTAATTGAACCAGCATTGACGAATGTACCGGTTATTCTAGTAGCCAGTACGTTATGTAATATTCTTACTGGTAAGATCGCCAATGGAGATGAGGACAAAAAAGGGAACATATAATAATTTAGGGACTAGCAGTAGGCTCAGTGAGAAGAGTCCAGGAGATGGTGTGGACGACTGTACAGGTACCTATGAAAGTTGTGAATTAGAGTCGACTATGAGGGTGGTTGACCAGGAAGTAGAGAACCTCTATGTTACGGACAATAGGTATGCACCTCAGCCTATCATAAACCATCAAGATGGTATCAAAGGAGGTAAAGCGGACAGGTTGGCCTTGGGAGATGCGTGCACGAGATGGTTGAAGACAGACACGTAGTGATTCGCGTGTCGAAGGGGCTGTTGCCAAGGTCGTTCCAGAAAATGTTGGAGAGGAAATTTCTGTAAAAGCATATAGAAAATATGTGAGCACTATAACAAAAATTATGAACGTGTCAGACGAGACGCATGCTGTGCAGAAAGGTACGATCGTAGGATATGCCACACCTGTTAATGAAACTGCCGGAGTGCTATACGTAAAATGTTGTGTTCCCTGTAGATCCAATGGAGGTAGTTATGAGACTGATTCGGATGGAGAATTAGGTGCGCCACTCACAGTACCATGTAGAAAAATTCTCCCAGCAGACCCTAACGATATATATAGTCTGCTTTCAGGTTCCTAAGCTAGAGTAATTCACTTGAGAGGAGATAGGCGTGACGAGAGAAACAAGTGTAAAGTGTCAGGTGAGGTGACCAGAAACGGCACTTATCATCTTTACCATCAGGTAGAGATTCGAGATAAGGTGAATCCGAATTACAGTTTAAATCTCGAATCTTGTGCAGATTGTGAAAATGAAAATTATAATAGTTGTCCATGTTGTAGAAGTATTGAGAATTTTGAAAATTGTAGTGGTTGATAAGAGTAAGAATTCCAAGCGAGTAAGAAGTAATAGTGTTGATAGCAGTCTCGAAGCACGAAGACATACGGACCAATAAGTTCCCCGAATGTTCAAATAATTTAGATTTTGAGAGATGTTCTAAACAAGGCTATTATTGTAATATGCGTCGCGAGTATGGAAGTTAGGTGAAAGGCACCACTTCCAGAAAATGAGGTTAGAGAAATAGAACAGATACTACTGTACCTGCGAACCCTCCCGCTTTAGGTGGGAGACTCCCGATTTCCTACCTGATCACCCATCCTACCGAATAGTCGTTCGAATTTCCCATTTTTTTTTTTTTTTTTTTTTGTTTTGTTTTATGGATTTACTCATGTGGTTTGTCGTTTATTTAGTTCATCAATATGTTTTTCTAGGTTTGTACCAAAATATAGAGCTATCCTGCACATTGTTAAGGTATTGTATTCGTACCATAACTTGTGTGTATGGTATTTTAGCTGCTATATTCGCTGTAATTTCCTGTGTAATTTTATGTTAGGCTACTGTCGTTTGTAGAAGCGATAAGATATATTCGGGAGTGTTTTTGTCGTACGTGTTCCCATTGGTGCTTACTAGCAAATCAAAAAATAATTCCACTTCTTAATTAAGAATGATGGTGTTCTGCGTTTTTACTGTTTCGGTGGTGTTTGCATAGTGTTCGCTGTCTACTGTGTGCTTTTTCGGATATTTCGTTTGCAGAATGAATTGATTACGTATCAAAAGCAGCAAGTGTTGATGTTAAAGTAACATGGCCAGGAAAAAGTGACTTAATACCTGACTCTTTACAAAAAAAAAGGGCACAGTGAGGAGTTTTCGTGTATTTTAGCTTGTAGGACAGGAGAACATTTCGCTTTTTGTACATTGTGTCGTGATTTTGCCATGTCATACTGGGGAAGAGGTGATTTCGTGAAACATATTAAAAACTAAGAAACATCAGGACAGTGTACGCTGTGTCGACACAAATAAGAAGTTAAATTTTTATAGCAATGCAAACGAGAATGAAGAAAGCGTCACAAACACAGAGTGTTTGTTTTCGTCGTCTATTGTAGAACACAACCTTCCTATTAGTTGTTCCAATCATGCCTGATTATTGTTCCGTAAGATATTCCCCGACACTGCAATCGCCCAGAACTATGGTTGTGTCCGTACAAAAACTTCCACCATTGTAACAGAAATGCCAAAAATGAAGAAGAAAAACTTGTACAGGTGTTGAAAAATGGCACGTTTTCAGTGGCCACAGACAGCAGCAATGACAGCGACTCGAAACTTTATCACGTTATTTATTACAACAGTGGATCACTTAATGTAAAAAGCTCAATTCTCTGTGTTCCTGTACTGTCAGGACATTCAACTGGATTTTATATTGCGACATTTGTCCTACTGTCGTTCAAGTCACGTAATGTTCCATTGGAAAATTGCATTTCCTTCAGCACTGATAGTGCTCCTATAATGGTAGACTTTAAAATTGGGGTGGCAGATCACTTAAAAAAGGAAATTCCCAATTTGTTTGTGGTTGTGCTTGCCATTTTATCAACTTTGCTGCAAAAAAGATGATGGCAACACTACCCTGTAACATCGGTGAAGTATTAGTAGATATGTTCTTCTATCTTGAGAAAAGTTTAACAAGGCAAGATAAGCTGAAAGTGGTTCAATTAATCACGACACAGAGGTCATAAGAGTGTTAAAACATGTTTGTACACTGTGGCTCTGTTTGGGGAAATGTTCGTCAAGAATGCTGCAACAGTGGGACCCGCTAGCTAGTTACTTTAATTTTGAGGTTAAATTATCACATGTGAAGAAATCGGGAAGATTTGACAAAGCACAGAATACAGAAGATAGTCAAAGCTGTGTCTTCTGCTGGTAGGCCTAGTAGTCTTAGCTATAGCAAAAAGTTCTAGTGTGAAACAAGGTTCTTAATCGCCAGTTCCAGAAGCAGAGCTGCAAAAAAAATATCCAGAACAAAAAAGGGGAGTTAGTTCCTGTGGTCTTTCTTGAGAAGAATGATTATTGATGTTCCCAACATATAAGTCAAATAAATCCTAGTGAATACATTGCCAGTATTTGAAAAACCAAATGTGGTTTTACAATCATAAGATTCACATATTCATATCCTATGCACTATTTGAAGATTTGTAAAGCCAACCATTGTTAGGAATGCTTCATCTCTGTTGGAGGTTGATTACCACAAGAAAACTAACCAGAAAACCAGAAAAGGGATACTGAAATTAAGGATGACACTGAAACCAACTCACCAAAGTGAAAAAAATTCACAGTGAATGACGAAGTTGTAGGCTACAAGTTCAGCTGTGTTAAACCGCAAAATAAAATATTTTTGTATTTTTTAAGAAATTATTGAATTTTTGAAAATTTATTTTAAAATTCAGCATTTTTATTTAAGTACAAAAGTTTTTATTCTATGTTTTAATGTACTTGAAATTGTAGCCTGCGACGTCTTTATCCATTGTGAATTTTTTCAGCATGGTATATTAGTTGGTTGAAGTGTAGTCCTTAAAACGAAACGTGCAAAGTTTGACTTTACAAGCCATTATGTGAACACTAGAAGAGATAAAAAAATATATATGAGCAAAATTTAGTCACGTTTCTCTGTCTAAAATTAGAAAAAATATCTGGTACAAATAAAAAATAAAACATGGTGATGAAAATTGCTGTACACCACACCCTTAAGGCATGGAAACGAAGTGGTGCAAAAATCTTTTTGCAAGAAGCAGAGGTCTCTAAATATGCATCATTAATTCTTACTGCTGAGAGTTAACTTCAGTTCACCTTATTTCATGTTGTGTGATCTTTAATGGTTAACAACTTAAAATGTTTTTAAAAAATTATATATGTATTTAAATACTAAACATTGCTGTTACATCATAAATCCATAGTAGTATAATGGATCTGTTGCTTGTTGCGGTGGTGTTGCTTATAACTTGGACAGTCGAAAGCTTGAGGTTGTGTTGTAATGTTTTAAGATGTCATCCCTGGCATTGAATCAAGGGTATTATACTGTATCCATTCTAAGGTTGCAGCAGAAGTAAACACTGTCACAGCTGAGCTCTCGACCATTGGTTGGCTGGTTAGTTAACAGTGTCGTTGCGACAGGAAATAGGTCCTACGCTAAATTCCTGTGTTTTAAATCGGGATAGGAAATTGTATCGTTTAGTTGCGTTTTTTAATCCTCTGTAATATAATATCACTCTGTGGGCATGAAATACTATATGTGCATGGAATGGATAAACTACGACTTACGCGACGACGCCACGTCCATCGTGATTCCATTTCCTCCACAGCGAGGCGCGATTCCGTTTCTCCACTTGTCGCCAGTCGACAGCTCGCGAGACACGCGGAGATGGTGCGACGGTTTGTTGCACAGCCAATGTCGTTCAAGCGCGGAAACCGGCGGAATGACACAAGCTGCAATCTTGAAATGGATAGAGTATAAGACTTAATTTCTACACACTAGTACAAGAGAATTTTATTTCAGTCAGTGAGACTGTCTTCCAACCTCGGACTAGCGTGCGACGGATCCAGTGTGGGCAGCCACAGACAGCATCTTTCCGATGCTCGCATCCTTTCATGATTTCACTTTTACCTCAGCCTGACCACATTTGTCCCACTGTTTGACCACAGTTCTTCTGCCATTTGAGTCTTGCCCCTCCATTGACATAGATGTTGTTGACAGAGCTGTTGAGTGCGTAGGCATGGTGTCTAGCCAATCACAGAATATCCTCAGTAACTTTTCATCACTAAGCCACAAGCAAGGGTGTCATCACTTTTGGAAGAAGGTTCCCTTTCCATCTACTGCTGTCCTTTATTATGGCTCGCTTGCCCTTGGGGCGGTTTTCTGCTGTGAATCTTGAAGAGGTAACACAACTGTTGCTGCTGGGGACGACTAGAAGCCTGCACAAAATACCACGCCCATCATCCATTTATATAGATTCTTGAGACATAATGAAATTGCTTTTGCTATTAGACTTGTTAGTTAGACTAGCCTTATGGCCTGCTTCAGCTTCAAATGCATGTAAGTAAATACATGTTATTTAGCTTTGAATTCATATAAAGTGCTTATTATTGGAAAAGATTTAATATTATTTATGAATTTTCCCGAACTGATGTCTACCGTGCTACCAGAGACATCACAATGGTGGCAGCGGTGGGACTATGTTCCAGATGGTTCCATAAGTCGCCCACTCCGAAGTATTGGTTTAGTATACCACAATCGTATGTAAAATAATTTCTATAACATTAGAGAGTTAATAAAAGGCGTCAATCAGTGGCGTCTCGTCAGGGTAATCAAGGCAAGCAGTGCTTGCCCAGGCAGCTTCCTGACAATGCACAGAGTTTAACAAATATTTAGTCCAGACCTGCCAACTCTCACGATTTTGGCGTGTGGCTAATGATTTTAAGGATAATCTCATGCCTGAATGGTGTTTCCTCATGATTTTTTAGGCCCATGATTATTTTTTTTTTTTATTTTATTGCAGCAGAAATGAGGATGGTCATTAGCCATGGAGCAATGAATAAGGTGTTTTAGATGTTTTAACTGCATTTATTTTGTGGTGCAGCTACAGAAATACACCAGTTTTTATTAATTGAATCCATTTGTAGTAATTGAACTCGTCGCTAGCATTATGCGCTGAGCAGCTAGCGTTGCCACGTAGCCTTGGGCCGTGCCGTGCTCTCGACCGGGCCGTGCCGCCTTGCCTAGCCAGCTGCATATCGCGCTTGCGCAGTAGCGTAAGATGATGAACCTCGTGGCAGTTGTTTTGTAAATGACGTGCCGAAGTTTGGTGTAAACATGCCTGATAGAATTATTTCTAAAATTTACAAAACTGTTTTCAGTAAAGTTTACACAAATGAGTTTTCGTCGATAATCGAATCATGTAAACAAACAATTTAGCATTTTGTAGTGTGTATCGTGCTGGTTTTTGTATATCGCATAGTGGTCTGGGAGACATTTTGAAACATGTTGCCACAAAGAAATACAATGAACATGTGAAGTGGGTTAGTTCCAACAAAATACTAAATTTTGCAGTGAATAGGGATAAGTGTTACACGTGCACAGTGTTATTTTACATCGTTCTTAGTAGAACATAATTTAGAGCAAACGTGTGCTGATCATGCGGGGCCACTATTTAGGAAAAGGTTCCCTGATAGGGAAATCAAAAAAAATAAGTCTGTGCGAGCACGAAGTCTGCGGCAACATTGGGGTAAATGGAGCAGAGTTCGCATCAGAAGGTTGTATCTGTGGTACATAATACACCTTTTTCCATTGCAACTGATGGCAGTAATCACAAAGTGATTGCAAATTTTATCCTATCGTGGTCACTTTTCACAGCACTGACAAGCTCGAAATTCAAAATCGGATTTTGGCAGTACCAGTTCTCATAGGCAAATCAACTGGATTAAATATTGGTAATCTCTTGCTTGATACCCTAAAAGAAAACCACATTCCATTTACAAACTGCTTAGCACTAAGCGCTGACAATGCCCCAGTTATGATTGGACATAAAAGTGGTGTGGTTGCTGTTTTGAAAAATGAAATCGGAAATTTGTTTGTGGTTGGTGCCATTTGATAAACTTATGTGCTGAGAAAGCTGCTATGTGTCTTCCACCCAAAGTGGATGACATTTTGGTAGATTAATTCTACTTTTTGTAAAAGAGTGTAAATAGAAAATAAAGGTTGAGAGAATTCCAAATGCTGCATGACGTAGACACTAAAAGTTCTCAAATGTGTCAGCACACCATGGCTTTCATTAGGAAATAGTTTGGCAAGGCTGGTGGAACAATGGCAGCCATTAACCTCTTCACGCATAATGGCATCAGGTGATGCCATCAGGTTATTTATTAATAAAATTTGTTATATCTATGATTTTCGGTTTAGAAATGAATGAGGGGATCAAGTGATGCCAACACTACATTTTGAGATAGACAGCAGAGATTTTCACAGTACTTCAGTTTCTATCCTACTTATATTTTATCTATGGTGCAGGTCTGTTGTTGTTTACTATTGCTGCTGATTTTGTGGAATTATTATGATGATATCCTGATGCAGTAAATGGTAAGTTAAATGTTTAAATATATTTATATATCTTTAGCGACATACTTACAATAAAATTAAGACTCAAATGATGCCAGCATGCACTTGTGACACACATAATAAAATAAGGTTAGGGAACTAAGTATTGTTAGCATACTTACAATTTGCCTTATATATACAAACAGTAATAAAGTAATGCAGTAACATTGTAGCTATATAGTAACTAATGATTTTACATAATATTTTGCATAGGTAAGAAAGATATGAATCAAGAGGAACTGTTAAAGTTCTACGAAGACCTGCCTTCAGGTTCAGAACTCAGTTCTTTAGAAGATAACAGCGATGAAGAACCTGACATCCTTACACCTGAGAAAAGGATGGAGCTGCAAGATCTTCGTTTGGTGGAGGAGGAGAGAAGAGCTGAAATATGTGAAGCTAATGAGGTAACACATTCAGATTCCAGTTATGTAGAATTTGACTTTTCCGGTGAAACACCATCTGACAGAATACATGAGCATTATACTACTCCTCAAGATAGCAATAGGCCTTTTTCTGTGGTTGGTAATTTTCACAGTCCACAACCAGCACTTCAGAGTGATCATAACTATGCACATCAACCTAAGCAGGACACTAAAAATTTGGCTCAGCCATGTACCTCTTTAAAAACCCGAAACTCAACAAATCAGGCTTGTAGCAGCAGGTCTAATCTTTCAGGTAGCTTTCCTTCAACTACTCGCCAACCAAAAATCAGAGTAAAAGTACGTCCTGAAAAAGAAATGCCTGATCAGTGGGAAGCAGGAAAAGAAAATAAATTCTCAGGGAACCCTCCAGAGTTTTTAGGAGCAACACCAAGTGAAGTATTCGTGGATGGTACAGACCCAATAGACTTTTTTCACTTCTGTCTTTCCTAATTCGTTGTTTGAACTCATTGCCATGGAATCAAATAGATATGCATTTCAAAATGACAAAAGTTTTAAAGTTTCTGTACAAGAAGTGAAAATTTTCTTAGGCATAAACATAATCATGACATACATAAAATACCCATCTTCCAGAATGTACTGGTCATCCATTACGGGTCTAAGAATGGATCTAATAGCAAATAGCATGTCTGTAAACAGATTCGAATAAAATAAAGCGTTTCATCCATTTCGCAAATAATGACGAAAAGGAGGAGTTGAAAAGAGACAAATTTTGGAAGATTCGTCCCATAGCTGAAGCTCTCCACCTAAGCTTCCACAAAGCTGTTACTCCTAATGAATTTCAGTCAGTTGATAAGATGATGGTGCCATTCAAAGGGAAGAGTATGCTGAAACAATACATCAGAAGTAAACCCAAAAAGTGGGGGTTCAAAATATGGGTTAAAGCAAGTTCCAGTGGTTATGTAAATTGTTTCGAGTTGTATCAAGGCCGGAACAACAATTGTCGAAGTGAGTTTGGTCCTATTGGAGATGTTGTAGTACGACTTTGCCATGACATACAAGGGAAAAACCATAAATTGTTCGTGGACAACTTGTTTACAACTCTTCCTTTACTTCGTCATCTGAGTTCACTCGACATATTCGTTGTTGGCACGTTACGTGCAAACAGAGTTCCAAGTGATGTGCTAAAGAAGCTAGTTGACCCCAAGCAACTATCTCGTGGGATGTCCAGCATCATCAAAAGCTCAGACAATATATCCATTGTCAGGTGGATGGACAACAAACCTGTGCATACAATTTCAACGTATGCTGGAGTTCTTCCTGACGATGAGATAAAACGCTGGGATAGATCTAAAAAAGAGAGGGTAGATGTGTGTAGGCCATTCAGCATCCAACAGTACAATATGTTCATGGGAGGTGTTGATCTCATGGACAGAATGATCGCCCACTACCCTCATGGAATCAAAAACAATAGGTGGTACCTAAGAATATTTTTCCATTTGGTCAACATGGCTCTCGTGAATGCATGGCATTTATTCAAGCTCAAGATGCAAGAACCTGCTATGCCACTTGTGCAGTTCAAAGCGTCGGTGGCAACGTCTCTCATCATGTTAGGCACAATGAAGAAGCGTGGCCGACCTTCTGAAGAGATGCCAGAAATCGCAAAGAAGAGAACTGCAATTCCAAGAATGGCACTGGAGGTGAGGTATGATGGTGATGGTCACTATCCCCAGAAGACCAATGTAAAGCAGGCTCCAAGGTGTCATGACAAGAATTGCAAAAGACGCACCAGATTCAAGTGTCTAAAGTGTCAAGAACCTGTGTGTCCAGACTGTATGCTACGGTTTCACACCAAATAAAGCACTTCTACCTTTTTGTGAACCAACTAGTGCCAATTTGTTTTGTATTGCCTGTGTGATAAGTTTTCATGCTATAACAATGTATATAGACATCTGAAACTGAGGCTTTGTGTTTGCTATAGAAATACCTCAACAAGGTGAAAGAAATTTCTTATTTTTTAGTGAAAAAATCTAATTTTTGTAAAAGTGTATTTATTTGTTACAACTACACATAATGTTATGCCAATTTTTATAGAATGTGTATGTATAACAAGTTTTTGTGTATAGAAAGTGTGAACATAAAGATCTAGGCCTATAATAAAGTCTCAGCTATTCCCTTTTGACAAATTGCTAAAAATAAGTCCAAAATAACATACCTACTGTACTCATTTGATGCCAGATATTTAAACCCAGCATTCAAAATATGTTTTTTTACTTAACTATTTTTTTCATGGTTGAATGTCAGCCTAAGGTTAGAGGTTCAAGCGTAACTCAGAGCACACTACAGAGTTACAAAATCCCATAGCTAGGTTCGAAAATTGGTGAATGCTCTACAGCATCTCAAGACGGTAGTGAAAGTGAGCTCCCAGTTTTGTCCAGTACCACAGGCACAGAAAGCAGCAGTACACATTGTAGACGCGCATCATCTTCGAGCGACACAAAAATAGTTACAAAGACCTCTTTTCCTGGCAAAGTAACATCTATACAAAACGGTTCAAAGATATGCAGTTCCGAAATATGTGTGACCAGCACAAAGAACATAAAGTATGCACACAGACCTGATGTAAAGTCCTCAACTTTCAGCAGAAAAAAAAGTGTGCCATCTCAACTCACTAGAGAAGAGAGGCTTTTCATGTTTTTATCCAGTGACATAAACAAGGCATTTTGCCTTTTTCTGTTAAATGTAATTCCTGTGTTTGGCAAAACTAATGTTCTGCTACAGTCATGTGAACCTCATATTCACAAACTAAAACACACTCTTAATAGGTTGCCACTGCCTTCAGTGTAGTGTATTTTACGATATTGAACCAATGTGTTTTATAATATTACCGGTAAATAATTTTTGTCATATTTGTCACACTTTTAGTTAAATTGCTATCATCATAGTCTTAGTTATAAAAACATTCAGGAAAAAATATTATGCCTTCTGCAGCTAGTTTTCGAATGACATCAAAGTGTATATACGATCAATAAAAATTGTATGTTACTATTATAAACAGGGCAAAATTAAATACAATAGTAAATGGGAGCACTTAATGCTACTTTTACAACTTGTTATTAAAATTCCTGTTAGTTTTTAACATACACTTTAACAGCAAAGTTGTTGTTAACATATTAAACAAGTTTATGTTATCGCCGAATTTCACATTGATCGTTAACATAACAGGTAGTGGTTAGCTGGCTATCAGAAGGATTCCAGAAAGGCAACCATATTGAATAGAGTTGTTTATTGTCGTTTTGAGGTTAAGAAGTACAACAAATTTGCTCAAAACCTGTAAATTTTATTGGGTTACTATTACAAATGACTACGATATGTTACAATAATTTTCCGAAGAGACTATAAGAAAAATATCAATGAGCGACGAGGCTAGAAACAGCCTACCACAAAGACGAATTGTTCAGCATCTTTTTAACCCGAGGGAAGAATAGTTGGGGATTTCTTATGGAACAGTAAGTAGAATTATTAATATAGTGATACTTTCTTGACGCTAGCAGGAGTGGAGGTTATGAGTTAGATTCCGCCAGATAGCACTGGCAAAGTAATGCCCGGTAGCGCCAGCCCGTTGTGGGAGAACGGGCACTCAGAATGAGAGAGACTCTATTTCACAGGGACGTGTGGCCGACGGTCGTGGCGTACAAATAACATTCCCTGCTCGTCGTCGTAAATACTTATGCAGGGGAATCTTTTGACAATCCCCACACCCGTAGCACAGACAAAGCACCAATAGACACACCCTATGCAACACACTGGGTAGTGCGGGTTGAAGGGTCCCACGCCATGAAGGCCGTGAAGTGGCAAGCCAATGAAATATGTACCTCAATGATATCCGTATTTATTGTTAAGCATCATACTCCGTACAAACTCCAAACACGGTGATGCGCTAAGCGGATCTGGCCCTAAACCCGACCGGTGGGCTACACTGCATTTAAAAGCACCACGTGGGTGACAAATTATCTACTTAAAGCACGCGGGCAGTTGAGGGGCACCTCCGGGCCAATAAAACGAGAATTACGGTTCTGTGGTTGAAAACTTAAACTATTGATACGCTATGAATGATGCAAAGTTTTGTAGGACCCAGAGTGACTCGCGCGTCCGTCCGCCTCGATTCACCCTTTAGCACCAACTGAAGATTCCTTCCCATGCCGGCGACCTCATCCGGCCAAGCGCGGGAAGCAACCGCCGAAACACAAAATACACTTACAAACATAGGGGCGTAAGTCCCAAAACACTGGAAAGTTATGCCCTTGCTGAATAGCGTCCCAAATTTGGTTTGTGGGAGAGTTTATATAATTTTCAGTTATTTAAAAATTCATTGGAATTTTAAATTAGGTTGCACAAAAGAAAACTGGCAACATTAAAAGTATATTTTTAGAATTAATTAGACACATAAAACACTACCGATTTCTATTACCATTAAATTGAGGAAAAGGCACTTGAAAATTCAACACGAAAGATTTGGGCTGCAAAGTTGGCTGCATGGGCGAGTCCAACTTGCCCTAGAGGCACAGGAGTGTTCCTACCATTGTTTGAGGTTAAGTACAAAGAAGTATTACTTGGGAATTTTTCAGACACAACAAGGTTACCCCTGACCTCGAAACACTACTACCTACTGGTGGTGTGACCCATGTTGACGGAATTAGCACGGGAGTGCTAGAAACGAAACATGTTGACAAAATGTACATTTACTATGATTTCCGGCAAGGCTTGTTACCAATAAACGGCCGATCTGTTAATGTGGCGCACACACTGTCTACACTCGATGTCACTGGGGAGGTGTCTAGGCACCACCACCTCTTGTGCACACGTGGTTGGGTGTGTTCCTGTATGCGCCGGCGTTGCTGCTGCTATTCCGTAATCATGGTATGGTGCGCAAAATAGATTGTGCTGGAAGAGGAGCGCGAGCGTCGCACTTCGAACGCCCCCCTTCTGGAAGCCCGTCTGCGCACCACTATGCCATCGTCTTACCTGCAGCAGTGGCTGTTCCATTGGCTGGTTCGGCGAGTGCGGAGCTGGTACCTTCCTGGCTGTGGTGGCTGATGGCCTAGAGGTGCAGCTGCTGCTGTCCGGGATGCCAGATCGCCCTGGCAGTTGGTGAACCCGAGGCGCACCCCACAGCCCCAGCATGTCGATCTGCTGGGAAGCGGGTGGCCTCCCCCGTCCCTCAGGTGGTCCTCGGAGACTGTGTCGCCCGGGGCGGTTTCCGAGGGGGTTGCGGAGCAGGGTCTTGGATGGCCGTGGTGGGGGGCATCGCGGGCGCCCAGTCCTCATCCTAATGCAGTGCTGGTGGTGGGCTGACACCCGTATCGTACTGGCTGGCAGCCTGCGATGGGCTTGAAGACATTGGGCTGTCGCCCCCGCCCAGTGGCAACTGGGTAGATAACTAGCTGGTCCTTCCAAGGGGCCCGTCGTGACCCGGCGGTTCCGCCATCGCCATCCCTGGCACAGTGCCATTGGGGAGGGTTCGAGCCACGTCGGCAGGTGGCATCTCGACGTCAGGCATCGAGGGGCATACGACTCTGTCGGCTGGCAGTAGTTGCCACACCGAAACTCTTTGGCTGATTCTGGGTCCTAGTGAGCGCGTCGGCCCTTCCTCACTGGCGTCGATGGGCTCTTCGAATCGGCTGCTTCCTGTTGCCACAGTCGGCGGTGTCTTTTTCATGAAGAGGCGTCAAATGCACCTGGCGGGGGTGCCATCTCCTGCACGTACAGGTTCAGGTAGCGCTGTTTCCTGCAGGTCCGCTCTAGGCAGCGCGGCGGTGCCAGGCACCCCGACTTCGCCGACATGCGCAGCGCACAGGTCGTCTCTGTGTATCTTGGTTATTCGACAAATGTGGCGTCTCACGAGGTATGTATTTCTGCCGTAAGCTCGCACGACCCGGTGGGGTACACTCCACTTTGCTGCGAAGCCAGCGCAGTAATTTCGCTTGCTTGCCTTGATGTACATGCGCTGCCCGGGCTAGAGCTGTTCGGGAGGCTTTCCTGTGGTTTTTAGTCACTGTTACGCATAGTGCTGCTGGTGGGCCCTCATTGCCACGTGTCGCTCCTGCCATCTCTCTGTACGGACTCAGGACTTACAGGCTCTTTCTCGTTGACAGCCGCACAATGGTACTTCCCCGGGAGTCTCAGGTTGGACACAAGTACAGCCGCTACTGGTGACTGTCCGGTCGCTGCATTTACCCGACATCTAAGCGTCAATAGCGCTACAGGCAGATGTACAGCCCAGGTCTCATGTCTCTTACCCACACGGAGGCGGAGCTGTGTCTTTAGGTCTTAGTTCCCATGCTCTGTGGGGTTGCATGTGGATGGTACACTGGCGTGGTGTGGTGGTAGATGCCCCACTTCTCACATGTGTCTCTCCATTTCTTTCCAGTGAACTGAGATCCATTGTCATTGAGCAACGTTTGGGGTAGCCCCATCTCGCATAAAATTCTGTGTCCATAGTGCGCATAATGTTTTGGACGCGTGTGCTAGGGACAGCGTAGGCTTCCGTCCACTTGGAAAACATGTTCGTCACAACCAAGATGATGCACTTGCAATTCGTGGAGCAGGGGTATGGGCCCGTGATGTCCAGGATGACAGTTTCGAAGGGGTGCTCCGACAGGCGTGGCTGCTGCTGTTGCTCCCCGTCGGCCCTCTGCGATTTATATTTATTGCACGTCTTGCAGGCCCTTACATATCTCTGCACGACTCTGGTAACCCTTTGCCAATAAACAGGCGGTTGATGTTTTGTACTGTCTGGCACGCACCTGGATGGACGACATAATGCCTGTCATGGGCGTCGTAGAGCATGTGCTCTCGTTCCCATTGGGGCACGAACAGTTTTCAGGGTCCGTCCCTCGAGGGGAGGTGGCGTGTCTCCACGCGACCGTCCATCACTCGTCAGTTGTTCACCATCCCTTGCGTGCACTCCTGGCCTTTACTCTGGCATATGGCGCATTTGCGCTGCGCAGACACAACTTGCTCCTAAATGGTGTTTATGTGGGTCCGTGGCGTCGCCGTGACCAGCTGATATAGTTGTGCGTCAGCTGGGCGTGACCCAGGGGCATGATGTCTTCCCAGTGATTGTCGTCGCATACAATGAAGTGCGCACACGTCGTGCGTGACAATGTGTCGGCCAGCTGGTTGTCATCCCCGTCGACGTGTTCCACCTCGAAATCATTCACTTGTAACACTATTGACCATCGAGCGAGCTTGCTGCATGTTTCATGCATGGACTGTAACCATACCAGGCACCTGTTGTCAGTGCACAGAACAAAGCTCTGATTCTCCAGGTAGGCACAGTTCCATCTCACAGCCCACACGATTGCCAAACACTCCTGTTCGTTTACATGGTATCGCCTCTCCGTGGGACCGAACTTGGCGCTCGAGAAGTCGATCACAGGTTTTTGCCTTTTCCTGCTGTACTGGTACAGCACCGCACCGATCTCCTCCTGGCTTGAATGTGTTTGGAGATACAATGGGCGCTGACAGTCGTAGTGGGCTAGGGTCTCGCATTGTGTGAATGCATTCTTGATCACCAGGAATGCCCGGTCGGTTTACGTGGTCCAGCTATACCTTCTCTGTGGTGACAAGAGCGCTCTCAATGGTGCGGTTATTGTTGCAAAATCTTTAATATGCTCGCGCAGCCAATTAATCAGCCCAAAGAATTTGCGCAAATGTTTGCATGTGGCTCGTGGCTGGCATTCCTCCACAAAACGCAGGTGTTCGGCGTTGGGCTTGATTCCCCCTTCGCTCACCATGTAGCCCAAAAATTCTATGTCTGCTTTCCCTATGTGGCATTTGAGTACCGTGCAGGTCAGCCCATTGATGGCCAGTCGTTCCAGGACGAGCGACAGGTGGATCAGATCTTCTTCCCACCTATCGGACCATATCAGTATGTCATCAAGATAGACTAATGTGAAATTGCTCGCCAGACCGCTTTACACCTGCACCATCATCGTCTGGAACGTCGCAGGCGCCCCCTTCAGGCCAAATGGCATAGCACAAAATTGGTACTGGCTGCCGTCGGGGGCCATGAACGCGGTTTTCTCCCGGTCGTCCTGTCTCACCAGAACTTGCTAGTAACAGCTGCACAAGTCTAGGGAGGTAAACTCTTTCGCACGACCAATTGTTGTCAGTGCATTCTTCACGCTGATGTATGGTGGGGCCAAATTTTCTGTGGCTAGGTTCACATGGTGTAGATCCACGCAGCAGCACAGCGTACCGACCTTCTTGGGGGCTAGTGTTATCTCTGAATTATAACGGCTATTGGCTGGCTCAATCACTCCGTCAGCTAACATCTCCTTTATTTGCTCTTTAATGATTTTAGCCTGGTGTGGTAGATAACTTCTAGGCGGCGTGTAAATGGGCCTTTGGGCGGTCAGGTCAATCCGGTGTTCTGTCGCCGCAGTGCATCTTACGATATCATTAGCAGCGAACACTTTCCTCCTCTCGCCTAGTAGGCGCTGTAAAGCCTCTCTGTAGGCCAGGGGTACATCGTTCGAGATATCCTCTTACTTAACTGCAGGGGCACAGACACCAGATTTGGCTTGTGTACTATATGCTGTTCTACACTCGACGGTGCCGAAGTGGATGCATCGCGCCGCCGGCTCCACCACCGTGTTCTGTTCTGTGAGCCAAGGCAGGCCCAGGATAGCGTCCTCCCTAAGCTCCGGTGTAACCAAGGCTGTCCTGATGGTTTCAATATCTCTTATGTGAACGACAATGGTGGTACGGCCTATCGCGTGGCACTCTGCGCCTTCGGCAGCTAAGCGGACAGGCTGGTCTATTGCTGAGATGGATTTAAAATTTACGAATTCTGGCCGAATGAAACTGTTACGTTGCGGTGTCCACCAGCGCATAGCAGCGGTGGGTGTTTATAGTTACAAGAATTTTAATTGAAGGGTGATGTTTACTATCAATATGCTGGAGGAAAGTGCGCTGTGGTGTCTGGATTTTTATGTTTACACTGAGGTGTGTGGTGACGTCAGGCCCTGCGACCCCTACTGTCTGTTTCCCGAATGGTTTCTACCACTGTTGCCAACCTGCCTGGGTCTGCTTGGTGCATTTGTGCAATCTTTGTGCCAATGTGGCTGACTGTCGGGGCAAAATTAACAAGGGAATGGTGGTGGCTTTCCAGCAGACAGCGTGTTTTGTCGTCAGCATGCACATTAACCTTTGAGCATTCATTCTCATACCTTTCACTACTTCGGCGCTGATGTTCACCGCCGATTGCCTGCTGCCTCGGGGGTGTTGACTGCGCTGATCTTGTGGGATGGTGCGTACCACTGCTACCGCACAGGGATGTGTGTGGTTGCATCGTGCCCCTGTCGAACAGCACGGCAGTCTGTATAAACTCTTCTGGCTCGTAGGTCAGCCATGGCACTAATGCCGCACGGAATGCTGGGCGCATGGTTTCAGCAATGGTGGTGAGCACTTGGTGTGCACTGAGGTGTGGTAGGTACTTATGTAGCACATGGTACTTAAGCGACACAAATGTGGCAAGCGGCTCGTCACCCTACGCTTCCAGCGCCATCCGGCTCTGCGCCTGGAGTGAAGTGAATGTTTCACCATAATGCGACACAAGCAGTCCGCGAAACACTCTCCATGGCATCCTGTACCGTGTCATGCCTGACCACCACATACTGACTTTACCTGTCAGCTGCCTCCCAATGCACTGAGGCCACTCCTCCTCGCACACATCGTACCGGCGCAGTTGGCTCTCACAGTCATTCAGGAATGCCTCCGGGTCTTCGCTCATCCTTCCAGCAAAGTTGGTAACATCTTGAACTGGCGTGGTTTTGACATGACCTGTCTGTTCTCTGCGGCCACTTCTGTCACGCATGATGTCACTGGTGTGCTCCGGGTGCTAGTGAATGTGGGCAGCATGGACACGGCCTGAATCACCATGGCCGTGGTTTGCGGTGTGGTGTCGTGCACTGGGTGCATGACTCTCAAGTAAGGCTTATGAAAGTCTAGTGGTTCCTGCAAGGTTTGATGAGTGGCTGCAATGCACCCGAAGCACAAAAGGCCTACTGTCTGACGCTCCTCTGCGACTAGGCACTCAGCGTTTGCGGCCTATCTGCAGTACTTGCACAGTAACATTGCAACTGTTGTCGCGCGGCAACATGGGCGTCGTCACTCGCATACCTGTGTCTCTGGCAGCTTCACATCTCTCTGTGTGGACTACACTGTTGCCTGGTTTTTCGAGCTATCGTCGGCTCTGAGTGAATATTCCGATGTAGCCTTCATGCTGACTGCGGCCGTTACGCACACGTCGCACCATAAGTGTCCCGTGTGTGCCTTCACCGTTTCCGCAGCTGATAAACACCCTTTGTGGTACCGCGCAGAACACATCACGCATGGTACCGCACACTGTCCAGGATGTAAACAAACCAGACTCGCACACATTTCAGGTTTCATGATATCTTTGTAGTTGAGTTCGTTTTTAAAGGCCGGTTTAGGCATAGTGCATGTACATGAAGCTACACTCGGAACAGTCCAACCATCCACTTCCTGTTTCCGCCCACACTTCGCACACGTCCATGCAGGGATGCTGGCAGGCGATTCCTGCAGCGGAAAGTCGCGGTTGTCGCGAAGAGGTTATGTGGGTTCCAGTTCAGTAGCAACGACTTCACATGGCATCTGTGGTTTGCCAGTTGTTCCGGCAGAGGTTCGTAGCACTCGTTGCACACATGGCCGATTGTTCCATACCCGCTGTGGTAGGCCATGATGCAGAAGCGTGGCAGTGCACGTGGCACAGGTTATCATCTGTCCCGAGAGGTTACCGACCTCCGCGTGGCAGTCTTCCTTCGCGCGGCTTGGTAGCGAAGGTAACTCCAGCGATCGATACCTGGCAGAGGGGAAGCTTTCTTTGAGCGCTCGCGCTGCCACCCCCTAGATGGGCCGGGGTGTGGGGGGTGCATGCTGGAATGCTGTCGCAAAATGGCCGCCTCGCACACACTCTGTCCCTTCCGCAATGAATAATGGCGACCGTGTGGGTTCGGCACAGTCGGAGTCTGTACGCGCACGGCACTCGCACGAAAGATCTTGAAGTGCAAATTCCGTCCTTGGACGCCGCACAAGTTGGGCGACAAATTGACTCAGGTGGGAGTGGAGGTTATGAGTTAGATTCTGCCGGATAGCACTGGCAAAGTAATGCCCGGTAGTGCCAGCCCATTGTGAGAGAACAGGCACTCAGAATGAGAGATAGACTCTATTTCACAGGGTCATGCGGCCGATGGCCGTGGCATAGAAATAACACTCCCCGCCCGTTGTCGTGAATACTTATGCATTGGAATATTTGGCGTTCCCCACGCCCGTAGTACAGACAAAGCCCCAATAGACACACCGTATGCAACACATTGGGTAGTGCGGGTTGAAGGGTCCCATGCCCTGAAGGCCATGAAGTGGCAAGCCAATGAAATATGTACCTCAATGATATCCGTATTTATTGTTAAGCATCATACTCCGTACAAACTCCAAACACGATGATGCACTAAGCGGATCCAGCCCTTAGCCCGACCGGTGGGCTACACTGCAGTTAAAAACACTACGTGGGTGACAAATTATTTACTTAAGGCCCCTGGGTGGTTGAGTTGCATGGGTTGAGGGGCACCTCCAGGCCAGTAAAAAGAGAATTGCAGTTCTGTGGTAGAAACTTAAACTATTGATACGCTATGAATGATGCAAAGTTTTGTAGGGCCCAGAGTGACTCGCACGTCCATCCGCCTCGATTCGCTGCTTAGCACCAACTGACGATTCCTTCCCATGCCGGCGACCTCGTCACGCCAAGCGCGGGAAGCAACCACTGAAACACAAAATACACTTACAAACATATTGGCGTAAGTCCCAAAACAATGGAAAATTATGCCCTTGCTAAATAGCATCCCAAATTTGGTTTGTCGGAGAGTTTATATAATTTTCAGTTATTTAAGAATTCATTGGAATTTTAAATTAGGTAGCACAAAAGAAAACTGGCAACATTAAAAGTATATTTATAGAATTAATTAGACACATAAAACACTACCGATTTCTATTACCATTAAATTGAGGAAAAGGCACTTGAAAATTCAACACGAAAGATTTGGGCTGCAAAGTTTGCTTCATGGACGAGTCCAACTTGCCCACAAGGCACAGGAGTGTTCCTACAGTTGTTTGAGGTTAAGTACGAAAAAGTATTACTTGGGAATTTTTCAGACACAAGGTTAACCCTGACCTCGAAACACTACTACCTACTGGTGGTGTGACCCATGTTGACGGAATTAGCACGGGATTGCTAGAAACGACATATGTTGACAAAAGTAGGATTTACTGTGGTTTACATTAACAGGGCACCTTGTTACCAATAAACTGTAGTTCTTTTGGTGCACACACTCTCTACACTCGATGTCACAGGGCGGCGTCTAGGCGTCACCGCCTCTTGCGCACACCTGGTCGGGTGTGTTCTGGTATGCGCAGTTGGCACTGCCGTCGCTGTCATTCCGTAATCGTGGTGTGGCTGTACTGGAAGAGAAGTGCGTGCATCACCCGTAATTCTCGTTCATATATTCGTTGATGTTTAAAGTAACGTAGAACAGGCATTGCATACATGTGACTTGTCAATGTGGTAACTGCCCAACTTTTATCACTTGTAATGTAGTGTTTTAAAATGTGCTCCATAATGAGTTATTAATAACTTTTAAAATTATATTATTAGTGTTTAATAATCTTTGTACCGTATAGTTATTTCTGGTTACCTTATGTTTCCGAACTGCACCGAGTTAGAGAAGGCAATATAATTTTTTCTGACATTGTAAACAATACAGTTGTCCACAATCTAGTCTAGTTCGATTCCTATTTAGAAAAAGAAAATCGTTCCAGTTCAAGTTCATCGAAAGGAACTTGCAAGTTCCTAAGAAGTTCCTTTTATATTTTCCAACTGCATTTATTTTGTCACACAGAATATGACATAATTTAGTACCAAAATGAGACTAGTTCTCTACCTAAAATAAATATTATGCTGTATTTGATTCACCTGCAAAACACGATATAGGTTTTTACATGATTATGATTATTAATTGTTAAATTCATCTTCTCTTTACCAGGATAGTGAAACCATTTTTACTAACTCATTAACTGGCATTTCACACTAAAATCACTACCTACATAACTATTGCACAATTCTAAAGATATGTAAGGTATAAATCAGCTGAAACTAGTAAGGTAACACTGAAATGGAAGATACCTTAATGAGTTTAGTCAACCTAACGCTCATTTCGCAACAGACGGTTAAACACACGTTGACGTTCCCCGAACATAAAATTTTTGTAAACAATCTCCTCCTGAAATAAACACCTATTACTTTTTATACTATCTCTGTAACTCTAAATATATTAAATTTCAACAAAACACTGCATGCTTTTTAGTCATGTCGCTGATGTGAAACACGAATTGGAAAATGAGTTCGGACAGTCTGAGAAGAGAAAAACTTAAGGCCTGTTGTATCAACTTTAAAATAACAGGCTGTTAGTTAACACTGTGTTAGCTTATCCTCTTGTTAAAAGACCAGTTGTGTTATATCATCCGTTTTTATTCCCTTTTTTTAGCTACCAGTTTGTTAAGAATTTTGGTGGTACTTTTACGTGCATGTTGACAAGTGTGCTACATTTATATTTTTTCCGTATTATTTACGAAATAGGTACGAAAAATTAAAACCTTTACAAGTGAAAAGTGAAATAATAATAACATTTTATAACATGTTCAGTCCGTATTAGGCTATACAGGGCATTTCACTTAAGTTACAACACAAGTACCATGTACACTAAACTTAAAATTAATATTACAGACAACATATATGACAAAATTATAAAAATTAAGTGTTTGAGTTCATCATGTGATTTTTTAAGATATGGTTTTATTTTGGGATTCTTGCTATTTCAGATGTTTGGAGGGCTTAACTTTTAGTTTATAGTCTTTCATGAGACTTGTTTCAAAACTCTTCACATGTCTGCTATTTACACAAATCAAACCTAACTTGTTGAATACTTGCAAAACCGGTGAAATTTATTGCAGAATCCTTGTACGAACATGAAACATGTTCACACTTAATTGCTTAGAAATTATGTAGGTATCACGATCACGACGAAAGCCATTTTTTGGGCCAATTTCTGGAAATACACTCATAAATACCAAGCACGCGAGTAATGAAACTTCCGTGGAATTAAAAATCAGCTAAGTTACTCAAATTGAAACCAGTAAAAATATGAAACTTTAGGCCGTATATTTTCAACTTGAGGCATAAATATGTAGAAACAGAACTGTGAAGCAAAGCTATATTCAACTTGCATTAAATTGGTGCTTCCAGTAAACAAAGCACGTAATTATTCACGAACATCACCAATCAACCACAATTAAAAAAAAATATCCACCACACTGAATTATAAAGTCCCGAAATAATTAACTTTTGTTTTCCTCACACTTCAGAACACACTAAACATGTTTGTTACGACAATTTTCCTCTGTAGGTTATAAAAATCTAACTTCACACTTCCTATATTTTTGTACATGCTCGAGAAGGCTACACAATTTGAGGTTACGAAAACGTATCAAAACATACTTAAGGTGCGAGACATTTATATTGCAAAAGTCAAAAGTGGCTGTAGTATATGGTAGCAATCAATACAATTTTAATTTTAGTAGAGGCTAAACAAATTTGGAACAAACAGTGGATATACAGAGCACTCATTTATAATAATCAGTTTCGATTTAGAATTTGCTTGGTTTGAGACACATTTTCCGAAGAACAGAATCACCTGAACAGTTTGTTTCTGTCTCTTCAGCCAAATCCATGTACTCGCACTGAGTTATACTTTCATGCCATAGTACCTCACATTAATATGGTTTTGTGCAAAGTATAAAGTTTGTATTAGCTTAAACGAGTCACAAAATTTTCGCAACTGCTATAGTCATCTTGTAAATCGCCTCGCGCTCGCCATTATTATCCATTCGCCTTTTCCTCGGCAGGTTAGCTAGGAGAATAAATTATCTTACTAGCGATTACAGGAGTTCTCGCAAGTTCTTCGCAAAGTACGTAAAATATTTTTCAATTTCGAAGACCAATTCAGCATAAACAAAACAGTCGCTATGCTGTTAATTGCAGAAACAAGACACACAGGAGTAAGCAAGAGATATTGCACATCACAGACATTTTGTCGGCAATCTAATTGCTGAATATTTTTTTCGTTTATTGTACAAAATCATAATTTGGTTGTTTGAATAATGACAGACATAGCAAATAATATTATATTAAAGAAAGTTTGCTTAAGTGAACGAATATGGAAACACAAAAATATCGTTCAAGTTCCTAAAATAAAAGAAAGAAGTTCGGAACTTCGTTCACATGTCAAGAAAAGAACTCGTTCCTTATGCGTTCGCGAAATAAATGAACGAAATCAAAGAAACACATTCATTGGGACTAGTTTCTTCTGAGCCTTTGAGTTTAGTATATTCCAATCCGAATGTAACCTAAGTAGCATGCCACAGTTGGTCAACAGTTATAAATAGTTGGCACAAGCGGTTGATGAGCGGCCAAGGAATTCCTCAAGCGGCTAGCTTGTGAGCCATATGCAGAATGACAAATGTGGCACAATGATTTTTGGCTAGCCTGTGGGCCATCTGTGGTCAGCCAACTGCTGGGGTTATACCATCGACAAGCTTGTGGGCCAGTAATGGCAGTCCAACTATTAGAAACATGTAAGCGACACACTTATGGGCCATTTGTGGCTTGCCAACAGTCAGAGACTGCTGAGGTTACATAAGCGGCAAGCTTGTGAACCATTCTTGGCATCCCAACTACTAACTGCTGGGAACATGTAAGTGGCACCCTTATGGGCCATTTGTGGCTTGCCAACTGTCAGAGACTGCTGGGGTTACATAAGCGGCAAATTTGTGGGCCATTCGTGGCATCCCAACTGTTTGTCAACTGTTGGGATCATGTAAGCTGCATGCTTATGGGGCCAACTTGTGGCATCCTAACCACAAGTATTATAGCATCGCAATTACCACTGAAGACGTATGGTGCAATTTATGGTACTTTTATAAAATATTATTGTCTTAAGTATTTGTGTACTGCCCACTTCATATGAGGTAGGCAGAAAATCGTGAATTCTTTAGTTAAATGAGTTGTATGATACTGTTGATTTGTCTTTAACTTGCTGATTTTTAGAGAGCTCTTTTGATTGGAGCTGAAAAATCCAGTGTAACAATTTAAGAGATTAATGTAATGAATTGAAGTAAACATTTCAAGGGAAATATGACTGAAACATAAAGAGTCTTCAATAAATTAGGTGCCTTGTATTTAGCAACATGTTCTTCAATTTCATGCTTATTTCCGTGTGGATCTTCTACCTGTTTAAAGGTTGTAATTTATTGAATGCTTGCCAGTAGTTAGCCAACAATTGTTAGCCAACAGTTGGTTTACGAGCAGCACCATCTCTACAGTCGTTTTAAACATAGGGAATTAATTCAATGAACAAATTGTTTTAAGGGCTAACACAAATTTATAAATTATTTTATGTGTGTGTGTGGAAATAGTTTGTAAAAACCATATGGTAAGTAAAGTCAATAGACAGCTTGTGACATATTTGAATCTGCTTATTTGGGTGTTGCATAACAATGATCCCTTTTTGAGGTTATTAACATTTGGTTTTATTCAAGTCTAAGCACTAAAAACATCTCAGATGTGAATGCAAATAAGCTGTGTAACTAATGACATTGATTAACTATTTATTAGCTTGAGTCAGGGGCTTGAATGCAAACTTATTACATAATAATAAGTTATTTAACACGGTGACGCAACGATGCTGGGTCACGAGCAGTTTGCCAGCAGTTAGCCAACAGTTGGTAGACAAGCAGCGCGTCAGTGGGTCATGAGCGGCCTGATGCTGGGTTACAAGCAGCTTGCCAGCAGTTAGCCAGCAGTTGGTAGATGAGCAATACATCAGCGGGCCACAAGCTGCCTGATGCTGGATTACAAGCAGTTTGCCAACAGTAAGCCAACAGTTGGTAGATGAGCGAGCCATAAGCAGCCTAATGCTGGGTCACGAGCAGTTTGCCAGCAGGTAGCCAACAGTTGTTAAAACCAGTGGCATGTTGACGGCTTGCAGTCTTTATGCCTTCACTTAACCGATGATGGCAAACTTACGGTTGTACGGAAGCAAAACGCCTGTGGGCCACTTCTGCAGCTTGTGGCCGACTGATGGTGCCGTGAGCATAACGGCGGTAACCCGCTCATGGCACACGAGTGGATGCCGCTGATGGCATGCTTGTGGCACTGTTGGTTGTACACAATCGTGCCACCTATGGCCCATTTGTATTTTGCTACATGGGAATGGTGTTGTAGCCATGGCAGTTGAAGGCGTAAGTTTACACTTATAAAATTACAACTATGCTATCTGGAATAATATTCATAACTGATAAGTAGACTATGTAACTTTTCTTTCTTATCCTATTATTTATTTCTAGTGAACAATGGTAGGCCTACTTTATTTTCATGATGCTGAAGGAACTTAGTGTTGTGTTGTTTAGTTTAGTTTATTACATCCTTGGATATTTTTTGTGTACATTTTTGCACAAAGACTAATCTTATTTACAATATACAATCAAATGAATAAATGACATAAAACACACATTTAAAAGCAGACAGTAGTAGAGTGAAATTCGACATTTTTCTTGTCGGTTCGGGCTCGTGATCATATGTGGGGGCAAACATTAGCATTCTTCGTAGTCTCCACATAAAAAAATGCAAGAGAAGAAACAGAATCTTAACCCAGAACAAATATCAGTATCTTAAATAACTGTCTACAAAGTCACAAATCCTCTCAAATACTCATCGACTTAGTAAAAAGCATTAGGGGGTTAAGTAATCTTTAAGGAGTTTTTTGAATATTTTTGTGTCAGATAAACATGCGTCCTGCAGGTGTCTGGGGAGTTTGTTAAACAACTTACAAGTAGCGTATGAAGTAACTTTTTGCTATACGGTCAAGTTGACAATAGGCATGTGTAAAAGGTTTATACTTCTAGTGTTAGCAAAAACTGTGCTATCAGATGTAGTTACTGAATGTGCATTTGAAACATTCCAATATACTATGACTAAAAAATATTTTGTACAAAATAATTAGCCTACTTGTATTATTCATTTTGAGATACTATTGTCATTTTGAAATGCTTCACACAGACTAGCCACCCAGCTAGCACGAGTGAGCCTATGGATCTCCTCAGACAATCCCCATATGGATAACAGGGATTGCCACAGGTCATCCATTATTGATCCTATTTGTGTGTCTCAACTGTGCCTGGCGCCTCCTGTTTGGATGTCCATAGGTCATCCCTGTTGGATGAAAACTAAGCTGGGATCCTCAAAGAAGACCACCAGGTGACATCCATCAAGGACCACCAGAGGACATTGTCCCTTAAAGACCACCTGAGGTAATATTTTATGAATCACCAGAGAAAATACATCCTTTTGGACTGCCCCAGACCATCCTTATTGGACCTCCCCAGGACATCCTTAGCGGACCTCCCCAGGACATCCTTAGCGGACCTCCCCAGGACATCCTTAGCGGACCTCCCCAGGACATCCTTAGCGGACCTCCCCAGGACATCCTTCGTGGACCTCCCCAGGACATCCTTCGGGGACCTCCCCAGGACATCCTTCGCGGACCTCCCCAGGACATCCTTTGGGGACCTCCCCAGGACATCCTTCGGGAACCTCCTTAGGACATCCTTCGGGGACCTCCCTTGGACATCCTTCATGGATCCCCTTAGGACATCCCTGTTGTAACTTTCTAGGACATCCTTCATGGACCTTTTTAGGACATCTTTCATGAATCACCCTAAGGCAACCATCATAAGCCACCCCTTCCCTGCCAAAAAGTGACAATCATGGACCACTACAGGAAATTCTTAAAGTATGTATGGAAATTGCACACACATTTTGATAAGAAAATTCTAACAGAAATTTTGTTTGATAAATTATTTGATGCTTTTCTGTAGAAGATGCAAAGCATTCTCATCCTTTAGAATAAAGTTTGCTGTAGGAACAAAATAGACAGCACTGCCAAAAAACTGGATTGTTGTCTATATTTTAACCGAAGCATAATACCTACAACAATACTTTTGTCTCAGTGTGGCATCTCGCAGGGCAAGTAATTCACATTGTGTGCACTTGTATTCACCCCTGTAACTTTAAATTCCAACAGAGATTTTAATTGCTAAATTAAAAGATTTTACTGAAACATAGTACCTACAACAGTGCAAGTAATTTATGTGTGCAAACTTGTATTCATCCCTGTAACTTTAAAGGATGCCATTTCTGGACACATGTTAACTAATAAATAGTGGTTCTTTTTGCCTGATCTACAGTCCGTAGCAAATATCTGTGCAAAATGTTCTTGAACATATGTTTTTACTTTTATGTGTCAAAATCCTGAACTTCAAAGCTCAAATTTTGGAACCAATGTATGCAACAAGAAAGGCCAAATCTTTTTTATAGAACACGGTTAAAAAAATTTGACAGGCAATCATGAATTAAAGCGTGTGTGCTCGTCACTGGTAACTGCTACACTATGTGATTATTATTATTGTATCAGAGCATTCTGAAATTGATTAGAATTTATTCTACCAGGTGTGAAATATTCTTCAGAAGACTATGATTCAAAGCATACACCAAAGTCTTAATATCTCTTAATTTTAATATCAAATACGTAAACCTAATCTTCATAGGTATACAACTGTAAGTAGCTGGAATAATGCTGTGATTTGTAATATTAAAAATAAAAAAGGAAGTCGTACAGAGACAAATCGTAGGAAAAGTTTTTTTGTGGAACTGCTTGTTTATTGTCTCCAAGTAACTACCATAAAAAACACAAGATAAAATTTAAAAAATAAGTTGTTATTGAGTATATAGGTACTCTCAACAATTTTCAATTTTTTTTTAGATCAGAGGTAACAAAAACTGAAGGGCAATATTAATAGTTACTGTTTTTTTCACTTGACACACAGCAGAATCTAAAAGTCTGCCTGCAATCAATGTTGTCTTCTATTCAAGTAAATTCAATAGGTACATTTTTTACAATTTAAGCTTATGCAGTCTCATCAGAATCTTCCATCACATGCATTGTATTTCGTTTCTTCAATCTGTTGAATGTATGATGGAACCAATATTTTGTAGCCTTTTCAAAACTAATTTCACAGCCTCCAGAAATGTTCTAGGGCCGATTAAATATCGCTTTTGAGAGGTGCAGTGCAAAATTTGCTCCTGTACTGTGTTGCTTTGGTATTAAATATACAAATACGCAGGTGCACGTGGTCACATGATGATGCAAAGTGCCTGAAAATCTGCGACTAGCAAGTGGCTTGACGCAAGTATATCTGCGCCCTTCGCGCACGCGCATTGGACAATTTTCGGGTGTGTGAAAGTGAATCAACATAAGAGTTGAATATCTTTATCTGTATCCAGTTTTCTATGAACTTTATTTGTTTACATTTTCGTGTAAACATTAAGCTTTTAATAGTTACGAAGTACAGTTGAAGTACGAAACTGAAATGTTTTTTTATACCAAAGGAGCAATTAAAAATGGGCAACAATTTATTATCCGTTCCGCGGAATATATTTTGAGGGCATTTTTCCATGGCACACGACGAGAAAATAGAGTTGGGTTCTTGATGAGGTTATTTATACCCTTAAAAACTTTGTTTAAAAGATTTATGCAAATTATAATGTAAATAAATAGCTAATATGTTTTGCAAGTACCTGTTTGGCTAACTGCTTGGAACAGTGACGGTACCTCTCTATTTTCTTTGCTGGGATGGGTGGTTTCAACATCACATATTGTGCCGTATTATATACGTCACGACTTATATAAATTAAATATAAAAATGTTTTGTCTATATTCTTATAAATTTAGGTTCATTTTCTTAACTTTTTTTTTATTTCATTGATATTAACTTGTTTACATTATACTAACAGTAATTTGGTGTCATTCAGTAAATTTATATTACTCTGAATGTTTCAGTACATTTTATTTTTTATTAGTCTATCTTTCCTTCACATGTTAGTTATGAGTAGAGCCGATTCAGGCTGCAGTAACGTGTTCCTTGTTAGCCGGATGTGTTCGGCTACGTTTTGCATTCCTTAGCCGAAGCTTTGTTTCTTCTTTATTTTACTGTTTCTTTCTGCAGTGCGGACATTTGCTGTGTCAGGGCGCGTGTACTCTGCATGTCCATCACGTGATTTCGTCCTTTCTGTGCAGCTCTGTACACGTGAAAGCATTGTGCCCCCTGTCGGTAGGCGATTCTGACTGCCCCTGCCATCTAGTGGGGCGTTTTAAAGTTATTCCGCTGCGCCTTTGTTTGTGCTCTGTTACCTCTCTTTCCTCCATTTTTCCGGCACTCTTTGATCAGCAGTGAACACGACAAGATGTGTTGTTGCGGTGTTCGTATCTTTCCAGCAGACGTAGGGACGTAGATGCCCTAACTGCTTATTTTTTTAATATCATCATCATGTAGTCTACTGGAATAGTTATTTTTATTTTATTCTACCACTCCAAACGTAGCTTTTGTCTTAAAATGTAGTGCTACGTTTTTCTGCTTCTTTCGTCGCCTTCTGGTGAGTACCTGTCTTCAGAGAGTTTCTTTATTTGTTATTTTGCGTTCACATTTTAATAATTTCGCGTTCCTTTCTTTTAGTGAGGGTCCAAGTGTTGGGCCTCACATCCTTATGGGCACTTTTCTATCTTGGTTTGTTTCGTGCCTGTGGCTCGTCCCGGCGTTTGAGCTAGAGGACTGGTGATTTCGTCGCTGCTGAGAATGTGTGCAATTATCTCCATTCTCCAGCATTCAGTGAAGGAACTGTGTGCTTACATCTCCGATTCCGTTTCACTCACCACCACTACGTTTGACGTCAGGACAACTTATTTACCATCTTTTAAATTAAAATTGCCTTAATATTATTTATTTTCTATTAAAGAGACACGTCAAAATCCTGATATGTAATTTTGGTTTAAATAATAAATACAGCATTTGCTTTAATGTAAAATTTAAGTTTTAATATTATAATTTGTTTTATTAATGATTTAAAAGTTTTATATCTTGACTTCCGTAATAAATAATGTGCGGGGTACCCCTTTTATCTATACTATCGTTTGCACACAATTTTAATAATTAATTTAAACCTTTCGTATAGGCTTACATGTCTAACATATTTCAATGTTATTTACAGGTATATCTTGCTTGTTTGCATATTTAAAAGAAAAAACTATTTAACTTAAATAATAAATAAAAATAATTTCATTATTTAACAAACCACAAATCAATGTCTTATTATTTATAATTCTTCCTCTGGGAATTTTTTACGATTTTGAGTATCTAGTAAGGTTAAGTTATATTTTCTAAACACCTTACATTTTTCTATTATAATTCTTTTGTGCGGTGTGCTTGGGGCCTAGTCGTCTTTCTCAAGTGTTTATTTTGTGTGTTTTATCGCTTTTATTTGTATGTTTATTTGTCCTGTTCTTTTGTTTATTTTGCCACTTTGTTTCTTTTTTTTTTTTAATGCGTGGCTGTTTTGAACAGGAGTTTTGTTTAGCGATTATAAACACTTGAGTGTATTGCTTCCATTATATTAATTTTATTTTCTCACCGAAGCACACCTGCACAATATATCTCGCCGAATTGTTTCCACATTACACATGCTTTATATTTAAGAGTGATGCTGTTGGGATGCTCTTTATTTCATAAAACGGGAGGGCTATCATTTCAGTTTTAATTCTTTCGTGAGACTTGCTATCTACACATATCACACCATATTTCGGTGGACATTGAACTTACAATCATCTAGACCTAATTAAATATATTGAAGTATAGTTGTACGAAAGCCACTAGTATTCACTACACATTAGCAATGAATTATTTAGAAATAATCAACGTATCACGATTTGATAATTTACGACTCGCTGAAAGACGAATGCCACATGCATAGCCCACCTAGGTAATAGGCTTACACTTACAAATACCATGCCACACAAGTTAAAATAACTTACGTGAATTTCAAAACTAGGTCACTTAAATTAATACCAGTACAAATATAAAATGTATACATAATTTTTGCTCTAATCATGTCACAAGTCTATCACTTTAGGCACTTTATTTTCCATTAGCAAAATAAAGTACGTAAAAACTGGTTACAGACGAAAACCATTTTGTGTTCCAATTGTATTATAAAAATAATACTCTCCATAAATATAGTACTTAATCACTCACGAACAATCTCATTCAATGAAAATGAACACATGCATTCACTTACTGAAACCACGACATTATAGAAATTAATTTTTCAAACTGCAAAACACAACTACGACATATACATTTGTAATGATAACTTTGTGACAATTTTCCTTCATCAATTGATATGAAATTACGCTTCTTATATCCTTGTATAAGCACAAGAAAACTACACAATTTGAGGTAACAAAAATATAACCAAAACATTACTTTTAGCGCGAGAAATGTTCACTGCTACATGGAAGCTATATCTGCATGTAAACACGTGGGTGTGCAGACAGTTTTTGTCGTCTACGTGGCAGTGAGAAATATGTACAAATTTTCTGATTGACTTGTGTGAGTTGGAGAGGGGAGACAGTTGCGTCGAGCCAAATTAGGCTCCGCCCCTTGCATCTTGCGTTTTCGAGTAGATATATTTAATTCCAACCACGACTCGAGGTGCAGGTGCAGAGCAGATTTACTTGTGTTGTGCTGCGTCGGTGCAAAACGCAAGTGGTGATATTTAATCGGCCCTCTGCATGACCACATCTATAAAAAAATTCATACAAAAATATTGTGAAAAGTGCACATTTTTCATAACACAATCTATAGTATTTCAGGATGTCATTTGGAGCGATATCATACTATTAAAACCAAAGTATGTGTGCAAGGATACTAATGTTTTGTAATATGAACATGGGAAAACCTAAGTAATTTTTATAAACACAGTTATGCTAACCTTAGAAAACTACTGAACTGGTAAACAATATAAAAACTAACCAATAGTACTACAGTGGTTTGTATAAAATACTAAAGTAAAATCCCAAACTAAAATCACTCTCAGTAATAATTAGAAAATAATTTTGAAATGGAAAAAAGCTGGGCAAAATACACTGACACAATTTAATATTAGGCACTATTCAAAAGTATGTTCGTTAGCATTCAGCATAAATTCTATTTACTGGCCTACTGCCAACAACAAACATAAAAATGAGATAAGTTGCAACACAGTGTTATTTCATTATACCATTTTGACCAAACTGATCGGTTGCTTGCAATAATTGCAAATATACTGTACTATTTTGACCACACATGCCAATTTTACTTGGCGAAACTCTTATCATATTGTCATCGCTATAAAAGAAAGGAGTACAAAAAGTTTTTACAAGCTCGAATGTGAGTGTAGGTAGCTAAACTGTTTTAATATCTTATTGATGCGTGATTTGACAACAGTGTAAATGGTGCAACATTAGTTGACAACATGGATGCCACACACGAAAACTAAGATATCACACCACAGAAATTAAAAACACGTACACCTAGTAACTCTCTATCAAAGATATAAATATTTTGTTGTTTATACAATATGCAAAAATTGCAATTTGAACTCTACCCTTTTATAACATACAATTTTATTTGCTGCATTTTAAGGTTTTGCAGCAAAATGTGATTTTCAAAATTCACACCAAACTTCGCCATTTAATTTTTGCTTTCACATATGAGTAGTAAACAGTTCCTTTAAATAATGGATAATATAGGGGGAAAGGGGAAAGATAACACAAATATTTTCTTTCACTAAACAGTGGCTACGAGTACCCTTTCAATGCGACATTGATATGCTATTTCCTATTTTAGATTTAATTGATACTTCTTTTTTGTTGGAAAAATACAAAACCTATTTTAATGCATGTTCACTAAATTAGTATATAAATTAATTTATATAAGTATGTAATTTATTTGGAAAATTAATGTATCTGTGACTAACTAGGCCTACTAAAAATTGCACATACATGTTCATAGCATAATGTAAACATTTTGATGCTTAATGAGATACTGTAATAAATAAAAAATGCCATGCATTAGTGATACACAAAATCGATTTTAAGTATTCGTAAATTCTAATTGTCATGCCAAAATAGATTAATGAATTTGGGATGATAATTCGATTGATTCATTCGCTTTGTTCGGTTTTTAAACTGATGTTAATTTTGCAGCAATTCAAGAAGTATAATGAACATTCATGTAGAAGTGAATGTTTCATTCAGTTGTGGCTTGAGAGTAAGGACAATAAGGTACTCGCATGTGAACGTAGTGTAACTTTATACTTTTAATCTGAGGAACGCAAGTGAGAAAACGAGTGTAACTAGATACAAGCACACAGATAACAGTAATGAGATAGCAAGTAGAGAACATAATAAATATTACGTATGTGATAAACAGCCCTTATCGGCATATTATTTATATTAATTTCTTTATCAATCCTCATTCACGTGGACAGTGGCCACCAGGTGATAGTTCTGATATTTCTTCGTAAAATATGCGAAACAAAAAATAATACAACTTCACGAAGCCAAATGTGTGAGAGGCAGGAGCGGTAAGGTTGCCGCTGACCGACGTACGTAATACATTATCGACTTTCTGCGCAAGCCACTCAGCTGGTGTGCAGTGATTCACTATTATCCTTTTTTTTTCTATGGGCTTTTAAGTGATGACAAAATTTTATTCGTGGCCAGCATAGTTCAAAGTTTAACACTTGTTTCTATAGTTGAATTTTTCGAATCCCATTGATATTTTTCCAAATACAGCAGTCTGTAAAAGCCATTTCTGGCAATTTTGAGGGGCCCAATAATGATGTTTTTAATAAACTTGATAAATTGTTGAAACTATAGGGCATGTGTTCATTTCGTAGATGTACAAATATAATGTGTGTTAAATAGTATCGTCATAAGAAGAACAGTCGTAACTTGCTGCAAGGCATGTGAAGCGCAGGTAGGGAGGCCCTTTAACTGCAGAAAAGTGAATTGTTCGTACAATAGTTATTTTATGTTTACTCTCACCACAGTCAAGGTTACGGACATGGGGAAACTATGTTTCGATTTTAAAAAGCTAAGCGAAAACAGTACCTAGTGTTTGCATAAATGTTTAAATATCACTGATTTACAAGAACATTAGAAATATATATTTTTACTGTGTTAACAGATCCTAAATATTAGGTCAATGAAACCAGTAATAAAAACTCAACTTATGAATTAGTATTTTAAAAAATCAATTTATCCACACTTTTAGTTCTATTCTGTTTCTTCTAGCTTTGAGTATCTGCCCTGCTTTTGATAACACTCTTTCAGACGGTACAGACGTTGCAGGTAATTACATACAGATGTATTGATGCTAAATTATGATCAGAAAATTAATTTTATGTGCAAAATAAAAACTAACACAATTGCTTTTCCTGTCAAGGTTCGGCATTTTCAGGTATCATGCAGGGGTGCCCATCCCCCCTCCGCCCACAAAAATCCAAAAACAAATTTACTACGAATTACACTTAAGTACTGGAGTGATATCTAGGCTATCATTTCGTAAAAACAATCGTAAACAAATACAACTGCTCTGGTAATACCAAGATAGCATTTTTACAGTCACTGAAATATTTTTTGCTTATGACTTAACAATTTATTCTTGGGAAAAAATATCCCCCCCCAAAAAGTTCTAAATGTGCAACTTGTGCAATGATCCCCCCTTGTAGGCACACCAGTATCATTGCATTATTTGTGTTCAGTTGTTGGCTGTAGTGGTAAAAGACTTAAATCCAGTAACTTTGTTATGAAGGTAGCTCCAAATTAAATGGATTTCCCTTGCATTGTTTTCTGTTCCCCACAATATGAAACTTGATAAATTATGTAAGTTCTTCTAACAGTTTTGGCTTCCTACCAAAAAATGCAGTAGGTAATATGAACGCAAGTGCGCGTAAAAGCTTGCAATTTTTCGTGATTACACGGATAAAGCCGAGCAGTGAACAAAAAAAAATTGATTTTTCACAAACTGAATCAATGAAACAATTGTAAAAGTGAACCGAAATGCGAAATGAATGAAAATCCGAACTGTGAAATGAATGAACATCCGAACTTTGAAATGAATGAACATTCGAACTTCATAACGAATGAAAATCTGAATGTCGAAATGAATGAAAGTTACAAACGAAAGAATCATCTATTTTGGAAAAGGACATTCTGACTGCAACGGATTTAGAGAAACATTATAATTTGCCCATCACTAGCATGCACATATTTATCACGAAACATGTTAGACGAGAATTAATTAGTAGTAATTATTGCTGAGCCGATACCGATGCCCGATACAAAAAAACAGTCCATATTTAGGGTATCTGAACTTGCCCATCCTATCTGTTAGCAAATTGACAGTGAAAACAGATTCTTTCCCAAAGGATGATGTTTGTATCAATAAACTCAGCTAAGCAAACATGAATTTTAATTTGTCATATTTATGAATCTGAAGTATTTTTAATAATAATTTATTTATTTATTTATTATGTTTAAAGTGCCATCCAACAGTCTTGCGACCAATAACAGGATGACACTAAACAGATAACAGATACAAATACAGAAACACAGGATAAACAAATAAGAAAGGACATACAAAAGAATACAGACATACAAAACAAAGGACTAGACACTTACAACACACACTGACAGGACAACATGCAGCAAAACATTTAAAAAAGAGACAAATAGAAATGAGACACTTAAACAACCTTATTTAAAGTCCCAGAATACAATTTTTCTTTCCTTAAAAGGATCAAATTTACAAATATTATTAAAATTGAATATACATCTGTTAATTAAGTTTTTATTTTCAGATAATGCGTAAAAAAGATTAAAGTTTCTACTAATACGGTTAGGCACCTTTAAACCTGTATTGTTTATAATAGTTTGACAATCAAAATAATATAGAAAGGAGTTAATAAAACATAGAGCATCATTAACTATCCTACGAGCATGTAAAGTGGTTGTCTTAAAATCAGTAAGTATATCCTCATAACTAAAAGGCATTAACGGTTGAGAGAATCTCATGTAAATAGTTTTAAATAATTTGTATTGTACTGACTCAATACGATTCGAGTCCGTGATGGTAATGCTATTCCAAATAACAGAGCAGTATTCTAGCTT
>PNEQ01108617.1:0-37865 GCA_003012365.1 Medauroidea extradentata
CGTCGGCTAGGCATCAGTTTTGTATACTTGAATATAGATACTCTTGTCTCGGGTGCCGGACTCGGAAGACGTCGGCTAGGCATCAGTTTTGTATACTTGAATATAGATACTCTTGTCTCGGGTGCCGGACGCGGAAGACGTCGGCTAGGCATCAGTTTTGTATACTTGAATATAGATACTCTTGTCTCGGGTGCCGGACGCGGAAGACGTCGGCTAGGCGTCATTGTTTTTATTGTAGACACGCATACGTAAAGTGACACCTCGCGAATTTAAGAAGTCGGTGCGAAATTGATTTTATAGACTGGGCTATAAAATATCGATTATGCTTATATAGCATAAAATGAGATTTAATATTCAGTAATAGCGACTCCTGTACTCTGGCGCATCGGGTCCTAAACCCTACGTCACCAAGAAATACAACCAATCGCTTATTTATTTGACCTACTGCAGGTAAGATTATACTAACTGTATCCTCGAACAGTACCATTACCGTGCAGGTATATACGAAAAGCAACGAGTCAGTAGCAGAGATAAACGTTGCAAGGCCATTCCAGAGTCTACTTCGGATCCGTTGCTGTCCTGAGTCTCCGAGGGTTTCAGTTCGACGTGTCCACCATTCGTAGACAAGGGGGACGTGGTCGCCATCCAAGGCTCAAGAGGACGTGGTTGAAATAATTATTGAGGGATGATCTAGAGGCCAAACTTCCCGACCTACTACAAGACACCTTTGGTAAGATCAGACAAATCGTACGCCGTCGTGTCAAGTTTTGTCCTTCGTCGAGAGTTGAAAAACCTAGTAAATTTTCGATCAAATCCCAAAATGGTTGATTTTATAGAACAACTTTAGAATTAATTTGATAATCTAAATGAGTTTAAATTGCTTCAAAACTAACTAAATACATAAGATCGACCCGAGATTTATTAACCTGAGCTGGTAAATAATTATTAAATAAGTCTATAAGCTGTCCGGAAACAAACAGAATTTGGGAAACATCGAGAACTCAGTACAATTCGTAGAACCCGGGTTTGCAAGTTTAAGTGATGTTCAGGTTCGTACCTTGATCACTGTAAAACCCTATCATCTGAAATTTCATTCACCATAATATGTTCTGCTTATTTGATTATTTTAGTAACCTGACTTGTCTGTAGAAGTCATTATTTTCCTATAGCGTCAACTTAATTTAAATATATTTTCTTATGACTTCTACAGGCGTTTCGTTTCCATTTGATCAGTAGTCCTAGTTATAGAAACACTGGTTGGTTTTCTCTTTTGTCTCACCTTTTCTTTATCTGGTCTAATAAACCACGCGTGTATGTGAGGTATTTTCATATCATATATATATTGCATACTTGACGATTACAATGTATAAAAGCTTGCAAGAGATTCAGGGTCTTAGGACTTACTGGACGCTTGGAAACTACACTAGGGTTACTTTTTTTATGAACGCCTCAAGTTGAAATGTTCCCTGTCTAGGCTAACCTTGTGTCTAGAAACAGCCGTCCCTAGAGGCAACAGAATCATATGAGTTAGTTGCCTTGTGATGTCGCTATGGAATCGATGCATGTATTCTACAGACACGCGAATTATTCAGGTCGCTGCCGTTTACTGATTGCAACGAAGTCGTCGTCGCATTGGTTGACAAAGACTTTCAATACCTCGCTTCTAAAATACATTAGGCCTATAAATTGAGGACTACGTCAATACGACTATAGCTCATCACCGCGCCTGGGGACGAGAACATATATGTGTTCCCGAAACGTCGCGTCTGTTGTCGAAGGAAGTCTGCTACTTTTCGCCTGTGTTTACTTTGTTGTCTCTGCTCGTTTGTGATTTAGCCTACTCGTTTCTGTTCGCCCAGTTATGTAGCTGGTTTTTATGCAAATTACCTTAAAATATTATAAATGTATTATTAATCGGGGCTAATTTTCGGAAAACTTAGGTGATATACTTTTATGGCAAATATATAATGTTATAAAACACAATATTTTCGTTCATTCGAAAGTATTTACAATTATTTTTCATTTGTCGTTACTCTAACTTTGCGTTTGTATTGTGTATTGACGAAATACTTAGAATAATGAAAACGTAAAGTCAGACGCTAAAGTATTCAATTGTGCACAGGGCCTAAATAAAAGAAAGTTCCAGCTATAGCTGTTTGGGCTGAGAGCAGTAAGTTTTTTTAATTTTTTTTTATGATATTTCGTTAACATAGCGAACCTTTTACCACCGCCGGATCTTAAAAAGAAACTGATGTAGGCCTTGACTTAGATCTCAAGAAGTACAGCTCTGTGAGAAAGTATCGCCGCCATCAAGTGTTCACGTAGCGAGCGCGGCCAGCAGCATCTTCGTCTAAGTGGCACCAGAATAGCTCCCGTCGTCTACGGAACTGCACGGCAAGATGATGCTTTCAACCTGCGATCGAAGGACGTCGGCTTATATAGCACAGAGATCAGCGAGAGTTTCTGGAAAATATTCAATTCCCCCTCTAACATATTTAGTTCTACTAAGATTAATTCTACTGCAAGATGGAAAGAAAATCTGTTTTCTAATGGGAGAGTTTGGCACAGGGAAAATTTCTGCCCCTAGTTTCGCTGCTATCGCTAAGGGACAAGAAAAAATACGAAACAATAGTAAAATTAAATTTTAATAGGCTTGGAGATCACATAAGTCATTTAACTTAATTTTTAATTGAAAATACCAATTTTGCGTTTTAAATTATCAACTTCACGTAACTTAAAATTCAGGAAAGCTCTGTGATTGGTCACCAGTTTACACATCTTACCGATACCAGCGCTCAAGCGGCAGAAATTGTCCCTGTGCCAAATTTTTAACACTGAACTTTCTAACCTGTAGTAGAATTAACCTCAGTCCTACCAACATCGTGTGCGCGTTTTGATATCTTACGGGAAGGGTTTCTAAAATGTTGCGTTGTAAGCTCATGTCACTAACCAGGATGGTTCTTTCTGGTTCTAAATTTGGCAAGATTTATTTGAAAATATTACATTTAGGAACTTAGATGATTATCTTACCTTTCATGTCACATATTGTATAAGAAATATTAAAGCGTACACAGAAAAAAAAACGGTTTTGTGGTGACTGCAAAAGGTTTTGGCAATATGGACCTCACGAAATATTTGTTGCAATGGTTGCAAAATTTTTTAGTAGTCACTGCAAAACTTTATTGGGGACAGCAAAAAATTTTAGTGGTCACCACAAAAAAATTTGGAAGGTCCATAATGACAAAACATTTTGAAGTGACTAATAAGTTTTTTTTTTTCAGTGTAAGCATTATAATGAAATAACTATGATTATATAGCATTTAATACTATCTCTCCTTGTAATAAAGACTAAATGATTCATAGTACCAATTTAGTTTAATAATACACACATAATCGTAGATATTAATATGTTATATTAAGAAACCTTGCCGATGATTGTATGCATGCGAATGTCTGGACTCACCCGAACACACTCCGTGTCGTTATTGGACCTGGTTCTTTGTTTATGTAACCTTATGTCATTGGTAGGGGCAGAAAAATTTCGCGAATTCAATTACCCGTACGCTAGACTCCATTGTCCTATGCACACTCAAGCTCCGTCTTTTGGGTCACTGTATGTTGTTACGCTAAGTAGTAGCTACAAGTGAACAAATGGCCAGGGCTTGAGTATGTATGGAATATTTGATTCTAACATGCAAGGAATTGAATTCGCGTAATTTTCCGGTCTCTAGTCGTTGTGAATCAGCTCGAGACTTTCTAAGCACACTGTCAAAATGTCTGCTGAATAGTACGATACGTTTTTTACAATTTGTTAGTTGCAAATGGCACGGTGGCCCTCTGCCCAGGCATGCGAGCGATGAGCAGAGCTTCGGCCGCTAGCAGATTATTTGAAAACTGCTCATCGCACATGAGTGGTGTATGTTTAGTAATAGCATTTAACGATTATTACACGTGTGTATACCCATTTAAAGTTCACCACTAATCATTAAAAGCATATTTTCTAGCGGCCGAAATGACGAAAATGGGTGTTTTTTTCTGTCTTTTTAAGGCACGGAAATCTAGGCGGAGAAGTTTTTAAAAGGTATAGGTGGTTGCAATAATAATATGTCATAAAACTACAGGGTCTCCACTGAATGTCTCATAGAGTCGAGTTGTCGGCGAGAAGACAGCACGCCAGTTTAGTGAATTGCGCCGCCTAGAGTCTAATATGAGGCGAGATGTCCGTGCTGTGTCGTCCCTATTGCTTCCGCAATAAGGCCTCGAACGCGCAAAATACGTTCATCCAGACGACTACCTTAACACTAGTACTGTACAAGTCTGGTAAAATCTGTATGAACTTGAGTGTTTCCGTAAAATATATAGGAACGCTAATATTGATGTATGAGGAACAGTCTTGCCACACATATTTTTTACCACTCCTTTTCATCGGTGTTTCAAATTTTCGAAATTTTTCGCAGTGTGCGAGAGTTCTAAGTACGACTCTCACTCCCTTAAGGCGGATTCACAACCACACTTAAAGTACGTACGAACACACACATATACTTAGAGATTGGATTCACAACAATATTTAATCTAGACATACGCGGACATTGTTTATGTCATAACAATACCGGTAATATATTATCGTAATTCAGTTTTATTTTTCGAAGCGGATTAAACAGTTTATGACCACAAGATAAATGATTTCACAAAAAAAAAAAAAAAAAAAATATATATATATATATATATATATATATATATATATATATATATAGTATATAATGGAGTCTTACGTTTGCACATGCTGCATTCACAACCACCACTTAGCGTACGTACGTACGTACGAAGTAAACAGTTGGTCAACTCTCTTACGTACGTAAGCACGCTAAACGAGGATGTGAATGCGCACTCGGTGTTTCTACTTTTACACGTACGCACGCACGTACTACGGGGTGGTTGTGAATCCAGATTTATTCTTGTCTCGTTGCGCGGGATCTCACCCTGCTTATTTAACATTTAATTCATAAATCATAAAAATATTTCAATTAAGGTTACTTAAAAAAAATGTTATAGCCCTTTAACGTTGTGCAAATGCATTCGGTATAGTCGCCAGTTATCACACGCATTGCCTGATGACTCTGAAAAGGCGAGTGTATCACAAATAAAAAACTAATATTACTAATTGCGCCATCAATAGGCCTATATGTCAAATGTTACGGACTTATGAGTTTATAGCAATGTAACGTGTTTTACTAGAATGCAATAATGATACATTTTAAATATGTATGTCTGCAGACAACCTAACAATATAAAAAACGGTAATTGCAACTTGGCTTGTGATAAGCCACCTTAAGAGTGCGTGGTAGATAAATAACCGCTGAAAAAATCAATTGATTTCTACGCTTTTTTACGAAGCCAATATGGATAAAATACTCAGTGACAAGCCTATATAATGGTATTTGCCAACTTTATGAGTAAATATTTATCCAGAATTACTAATTCGTTACGCGTGATCTCTTGCACCGCAGTTAAGTGCACGAGGTTCCGGCGTCAGAGATTGTGCCTCAGAAGTTCGTAACACTGGAAACAATTTTATTTAAAACGTTGGCTAAAACTGTTGCCTACGATTGCTATTGTTTAATTTTCACAAATTGGCTTCAAGACACCTACAGTCATAGATTGATGCTTTTAACGTTGAATTATGTACCACGCCCTCTTTAGGCCACGGTGGGAATTTTTTTTTTCACACTGGTGCAAGAAACTCTAAACTTTTTTAACGAAATGATTTGAAAACATTCAAGTCTGAGAGCAATCATACTGGGCAAAACTTTTAGTAAGCGTTTTCAAAATAATGAACCGTTCGTTTCTAAAATATTAATTTGCATGATTTTGGCTTATTTTCACGGTACTTTGAATGCAAAAATTGGGGGGGGGGGAAACTAAGGTATTAATTGCTATAAAATTACGTATAAACTATGATATATTTATGACAAACCTACATAATGACCCTTCTATATAATAATTATGTTCCTATAAAAAATATTTACCGAAGCACTACTAACCGCCAAACATTGCCGTAAGTGCGAGGCGACTAGAAATGGTGCGTGAATCGTCCGAACACGATTTCAAGCAGTGACAATATATTTTACACCTTAAAAATAATTATATAAATATTCCATATGTTTGAAGAAAAAATAACTAATTTAACCATTATCATTTTGAAGAGTATTTTTTTCGGCGTAGGTAAAAATAATAACATAGGCTCTATGTATACGCAAGAAAAGCTATTGAAAATTATTTCCTTGATTAATATACATTATTTAACGAACAAGTTTTCTATCAGCATCTGCGACACGTTTCATTCGCAACTTAGGTGAAACCCATAAGGGCACCGCTTATCTATGCGTTAAGAGGCTCAGAAGTGACGGAGCTATAAGGGCGACCCTGAAGCGCGCATCAAATGCCGCGTCGCCACAACGAACCAAGCGCTGAACCCTGCGTGCAAGATTCCCGCCGATCTATTTTTACTATGAGACTTTGAGTGGTGACTACGTAATTTTATTGATGATAATTCGTAGCGAAGTTCAGTGCACGAGTCTGAATTTCACTTACGTCCGGTTAGTGCATTTTGAAGTACGGAAGTCTGACAAGGCGGTTTTTTAGCTAATGATAGAAGGCCTAGAAACAGTGTTTGTAATGAATATGTTGTCTAAATAATGACATTCCGTCCTTGTCTGTAGTGTGTTTTCTTTTCGTATATTGGTACAAATGGGCATATGTGGAATAGTTTCGTAAAAAAATTATTTTCCTGTACATTACAGCGTATTTGAAGCGCCTAGTAGGGGTTGAGTGTCAGTTTTTATATTGTGTGTCGGTAATTAACGTTGTATATAGCATAATACCAACAGTGATATATTTAAAACAATGGTTCTATTGAAAAATTCCCTTCAAAATATTTTTATACATAAAAATAGGATTGTAGTGTCAACGTTTTACAATATGTAAAATTTTTAAGTATATCCAAACGCAAATTTAACCTTCAGCTAGCATTACATAAGAGACAGAACTCAGTTTACTTATCTGAAATCTAACTATTTGTTTGTCTGAAATTCTAGATAACATTTTGGAAACTCTAGTTTTGAATAGTATCAAACACTATAAAATTTCGTAGTGCTATACTGAAAACAAAATCAACCATTATTTTCACTTATAGCATAATGTATTCCTTCTTCGCAATTTTGTTGTATGAAAAATTTGTAAACGGAAATTATTACAGTTACTTTGTTACAATTGTATATGTTATAACTTTGACACGTTTGTCATAGTAGCTCTACTATTTAATATTATACTCAACTCAAGTGCCCCCTTCGCCGCTGCACACATTTTGAACTGACATGCAGTGTATAGTCGCATTTATTTAGCTACGAGACATATAACAGATTATCATATAATATTATTGGGCTAAATTGTGCAAAAAAATTCACTGCATCTTTATGTGATGCAGCATACATTGCAACAGCTCACCACCCCTCACCGGTAAAGCATTGCATTTTTGCTACAAATGACTCGCTGCGCAACACTTGTGAAACTAACACTTCAGTCGCAAATCTTTATGCATTCATGGGGAGATGTGCTGTACTGTTCACTAGCATCGCTTTACTCACTGACATATTTGTAACAAATAACAAATAGCAGTCGTAAGTGTGAACGTCTTATCGCCTTATCACAAGTAGGCTACATTACAATATTATTGTTTCTTGTAAGTAATACGTTTAATGAATTGTATGGGTATTTAATAACATATAATTAGAGACAGGAAGTTTTAGCGAAAAGATTTTTGCACTATTTTGTTTCAGTGTCTTACGTGCACACTTGCAGCTCTGCTTCGTGTTCAGTGATTGGATATTTTAATTCCCAGTGTCTTGTGGTTCTACCCGCCAATCACAGACGCGTGGTGCGTAATTACCCTTGTTATGATTGGCACATTCGAATGAGAGACGACTCTGCACAAATATGCCCAGCCAATAACCATACAATATATGTGCGCGTGTGCACCTGAGGTACTGAAACAAAATTATGGAAAATTCTTCTCGCGGAAACTTTACGTCCCTACATATAATGTCTAAAAATATGTTTTGTATTACAATAAGTAATAGACCCTAAATTAAACATGTTACTGTAATTGGTGAATAACGTATATTTGTTACACAGTAAACACGATTGTAAAAGTATTTTACATTGTATAACCTGACTATAATATGGTAACATTTTTATATACTACATGGTATTAAATACCCGTATAATCAATTCCTTACAAAAATTAAATGGGAAAGGAAGATTTTCCAGTAAAAATGGTCACATTCAATTTTTTCGTAAGCTAGGTGCTTCTGGGAAATCGACGTTTGTGAACGCGTATAAATTTGTAACAAGTAATTCGTTGTAACGTAAATCCATCCCATAGTTTTTTAGACTTACAGTAAGGTTCTTTTATGGTCAAGCTCACGTGAAAGAATTAATCAACTTTCCAAGTGACTATAAGAAGCTTTTAATCTTGAACATGAAGCCCTCGAAGTAAAGTTACAACCGGAGTAACTTTACTTAGAAATCAAATAGAGGCAGCGCTAAAATTATAAAAGTATGTCAATGCGAGAGAAAGAGAGAGAGAGAGCAACTTGTTTACATTCCGAAGATAGCGTCCAGGAATTCCGAGCAGCTCCTCTATGCGCCGAATGGTGTCAGTGCACGGTACTTGTGATGAGTTCGTATTCTGCTTCACGCCTGGTTCACACGTACTCCAAGCACGTCCACCTGATAGAACATACATGGCTGCGCCGCTTTTAACAAATGTTACCTGCATTCCGTTTAGTTGCTGGATTGATAAAGCCATGATTTTGTCACAAAAAGAGTTTTTCACAATTTTGTCTCAATGCCTTGCGTGCGCGTCGGCAGCTTTGCTTCATGGTTACTGACATGATGTCTTTCTTCAAACACGTTTCTCATTTGAGCGCACAAATCTGAATAAGACAATTGTGACAGCGTATGTCAGCGATTTTCCAGTAGAATTTCAAGACACTTGATGGGTAAAGCATTCAGTCACTGACCATAAAGCATAGCTGCAGAGGTGTACTCGAGGCACTGAAATCAAATTATGCGAAAATATTTTCGTCACACTACCGTCGCTCTATCGACTGGATGTTCAGTTTACAAATCGAGGGGTTAGAAGTAAAACTACCCAAGTCCATTTTCAGTAACTTTCGGAAAATCTTAGCCAAAATTAACCAAACCATTCTATAAAGTTGAATATAAGAGTACTTCTTTGAGAGAAAAAGTGTCACGAACTGGGTATTATTACCACACATGGAGAGTAATACTCGCAGTACTTGGCTGCAGTATCTCAATTTCGGAGAAAAAAGACTTGGGTAGTTTTACTTCTAAACCCTCGAAATATTCGTTACGACAGAAATTACTACCGGAGAAAATCCTGGAAAGATACGACACAGGAACTTTTTTGAATACACGATCTTTGGCTGAATCTACTTCCAATATTATGTTAAAATAAATACATTTACTAGAGTTTTTCGTTGTCCTCAAAAATGTGTGAACAAGAACATACGTTTTTGTTATCAAATAATATAGCATTACAAATTCTGATGTTCCACGCAGTACTTCGCAAGAAACATATGAAACAGTAACAATAAAGCAGAGCTGAAGATGAGCACATAAGTCATTAAAACTATTTGGTACAAAACATTTTTCACCAAAAAACAGTGGTTTTAGCCATAGCAGTCTCTAGTAGAAATCCATGGGTTTTCAATCGGCTAACCTATACCGACAACGGTCATTTTAATGCCGCTTAGAGATCTGCGGCCATGGCATTCTCTGATTCGCCAGCCAGCCTATCATATATACAGCTGAATCATTGAACGCGATTGGTGTAGAAGAGTTCAAAGCTCTATTATGACTAGATATGTGTAAATTTCACGATATTATCTGACAGGAGACTGGACTCTAAGATGCTGTGTGCACATCTGCTATTGGCCGGCAGTATGTGAGTGCCTGAAGGACTTTGTCAACAAATTGTATAAAAAGGTCACATGTAAAATGTATCCTGTAATAATAAGGTGACGTTGTGGGCTGTTACGTCTCGTCGACAACGAGATCAATAGAGACGGTGACCAGTGGCGGCTCATAGATTGTTGCCAGGTAGTGCACAAGTCGCAGATAACTGTATAGTGTTGTGCGTTAGTTGACGTTATAGCCACTGACACGCTGGTATGTATGTGCCGCTACTGACTGCTCACAACACAATAAGAAGTCAGTAGATATTTCATGGTCATTGGTATACACTCAAAATCTGAATAAGTGAATATTCACTGATTCACGCCGATAAATGGATCAGTTTCAACAATTTGAATCAGAGAAAATAGTCACAGTTTAATTAGTTAATATTGACTGATTTCCTTTAAGAGTGCCAACATCTCACAAGTGAATCAGTGAATATCCACAGTTTTTTTTTCAGTTGTTTTCAAAGGACAGTTTTCACCTATTGAATCAGTGAAAAATTACTGGAAAATCTGTGGACATTCACTAATTAACTTGTGGAATGTTAGCAGTCTTTATCGGAATCAGTGAATACTCACTGATTTCGCATTTTTTTGTCCTTAAACATCAGTACACAGGACTACCTACAAAGGGAACTTTATGGTTAGTAAAGTTACATCATATTTTCTCGCAGTCAGAAGAAGGCATTTCACAAACACATACATGCCTCATAATAACTTCTGAGCGTGCTATAAAACCGTTTCGCCTCTACGCGCATGCCTCAATACTGACTCCCGGCCGTATCATAGTAATCGCGTAACTTCGTAAATTCAACCAGTTACCCCATCATTAATTCGATGTAAGTTGGCAGCAAAGCCTAATGCACACCTATAATCGTAGTATCGCATGTACAGTACAGTATCGGCGTGGGGAGTTCCGTAGTAAGCGGTGTTCAGCGAATGACAATGCACAACTCTGAGCGTGGTTTAAGCCTGTGCTACATTTACCGTAAAGTAGCCATGTATAAATAACCGTAACCGTACCGTAAGAACTTGACAACTTTAAGTCCTTCTTACGGTCTTACAACGTCTTGGCAGCGGTACGGTATGTTGTAGCACACGCCGCTCAGAAGTGTGTGTTCAATTTGCACGGTTATTTCTTACGGCGATTGTAGCACGGCCTTTGTGAAACCATTAGAATGGTAAGGGCAGGTGAGCCAGTAGCGTGCAAGAGGCGAGGAACTAATTCCCTATACTTATGGACCTGAAAAATTCGCTTTTCCTTTTAGACACAAGCTATAATTGCACCAACTGTAAGTTAGTGCCACTTTCACAATTGGTCCGTGACTTATTTGACACCTCGTGTAAGTCGCTGAGCCAACAATAACAAAGCAACTGAATGCAGGCCCATTTCACTGTGTCAGCGAGCAGCTAATGAACAGATGTTGTCTGCTTGAATACACAGATGTTTGGAGGCTAGTCTACAGGTCAGTCAACCCGCGAATTTTTCCGGTCTCTATCTATACTTAGGGATATGAAGTTTTTGTGAAAATATTTTTGCCCCACTTTGTTTCAGTGCCTTATGTGAGCACCTGAAGCTCTGCTATGTGGTCAGTGATTGGATGTTTTAACTCTGAGCGTCTTTGGGTTCTATCCTCTGATCACAAGCCTGTGGTGTTGCAGTTAGCCTTGCTCTGGTTGGTACAGTTTGATACGTAGCGACTCTGCACAAATACACTAAGCTAACAACCATACAATAGTCATATTTAGGGCCCGGTAGTTTTCGCGAAAAGATTTTTGCCCCTCTTTGTTTTGGCGTCTTACGTGCACACCTGCATCTCGGCTTTGTGGTCAGTGATTGGATACCGTAACACCCAGCGTGTGGAGTTTAAACCCGCAAATCACAGACGTATCACAGACGTGTTGTGTCACAGTTATCCGTGTACTGATTGGCACAGTCAAATGAATAACTACTTTGTACAAAAACACTCTGTCAATAGCCATGAAGTTGAGCTGCAGATGTGCATGTAAGACACTGAAACAAAGTGGGGCAAATATATTTTCGCGAAAACTACCGGGCCCTAGTCATATTGCATATGTGCACGTAAGGCATTCAAACAAACTGGTGCAAGAATATTTTCGCGAGAACTTCCGGTGCCTACAGGCTATACTGTATATAAGACATGGGAATAATTTGCGGGTACACTGCCCTGCAGGCTAACCTCCAAGAATATATGAGCTCTCGTGTAAACAGTAACTGTTCATTGGCTGCTCGCTGACACAGTTGTGCCACATTATTGGGTCTTTGTTTATTTGCTTGTTTATTATTAGCTCAGCACCCTCCAGAGGTGCTTAGGGAAACGTACTGGGTCGGTAGTGCTGGCCACGTGACTGGATCTACTCGGGCATTGGATGCTTAACGAGCGGTTGTAAATCTGAAGAGTAGTTACTTGGCGGCCTTTTAAAAAAATATAGCAAAATCTGCAGAAGCAGTAATTTCAGTCTCCGATCTGGCAGACCTATGTTATTAGACTAGGTTAAAACAGTGCAGAATATCCTTTTGTGCTGGTATAATATACTTACGTAGCATTAAAATTGCGTACTAGTAATGATAATTTATTCCATACCTGAATTACGTATTCTGGCGACATTTTTTATTTGATAAACTGCTCCAGATGTCTTGTTCAACAAATATACTACGATTCGATATCGTATTTTCCGTGAACATGCACTCAAACCGCCTTAAAACATATTTTTTCTGTAATGTACACGTGCAGGAGTCTGTTTACTTTATACGCACGCTTTCCTTTGTATCATCTGCTGGCTGCTACCTACCCTGCTCTCGAGCAGGCTAGATCTACATGGATCCGGCGCCGGGGTAGAATTGAACATTTTGAGATCTTGAGGGCAGGTAGATCGTTATCACATGACGTTTCCCACCGATTTACTCGCTATCGAGTGGATCCGAAGTAGTTTCCGTAAGCGTCTAAGGAGGTTGCATATAAATCAAGGACCAGTTGCGAAGGCGACACAAACGTACAGTTTTTTTTTTTAATTCTAGCTTGTATAAAAAAGAGAAAACGCGAGTTTTTTATGTCCTTATCTATACAGTAATACACCCTGGTTTTCCGTACCGCACTTTCAGTTGGTACGACACGACAGGTAGGCTTACTGTTCAAAACGTGCAGTATGATGAGTTATAGCTTGCATTGGAACACGACCACGTATCGCCACTGGTGTATATTGTCAGTATAGTCCTTAGATACAGTCGTATGCATAGCGTCGGGGGCAACAGGGCACATGTCCCCCCCCCACCCACCCGCATCGCTCGAACTTCAAAATAATTACAAACAATCTTACTCATGACCTACTAAGCGCGTTGAAACTCTTTTATTTAGAAATTAACACCTCCTTTCTGCGTGGACAAGTGACTATAACCTATGGATGTCGCGTAAAAGTTAATTGTAATTTTTTTTTTGTGATTTTACTTTAGGCATTGTGCCCTTCAAAATGTTGAGTGTGCCCTTCGATGTTCTCTGCGGATGTCTCACAGTAGTATGGAGAGGCTGGTCCCTTTTTTAGATTTAAATACCTGCCTCAGGAAGAACTTGGTAAATGTTAGACAAGTTATTATATTTTCAGTTTTTGAGCCATAACATTTATTCAAGCTGTGTTATCCAAATTTTCTCTTCGACAAAGCGTAGTATATATCCTTGCCAATACGATTACATCATGAACTTATATTTGTAATTGTTATCCCCTCTGCGGCAGGAGGTAAGTTCGGCCGATGCGACCACTTAGCAGACGACTTGCCTGCCAATCAGAAGAAAAGGGAACATGTTGAACTCGCACTTGGAAGGACACGGGTTCAATTCCTGGATTCGACCATTTTGTTCTGTTTTCCATGTTTTCCCCACACAAATCCAGGTAATGCTGTGATGGTTCCTTAACAATGGCCATTGCCGCTTTTTCTCCCAGTTCCTGTAATTATCTAGTGTGTCGCGGTCTCTAATTACCTCGCTGTCGACGAGACGTAAGACTAACTTACCTTGCAATTAGAAAATGCCCAAAGGAGAAGGCCACATATTTATAATCATTAGAGACCCGGAAATTTCCAGGGGTTCAACGTCCTTTTGGTTGAACTCCACAGCCCTTTCTTTGTACACTCTGTCCTCAGCTACATATTCACTGGCTTCTGCTACTGTGAGTGGCCAGTTGCACATATGGCAAGGTATCGCGAAACTTACTGAGTGTTTTCATGCAGGTCTGCTATTGGTTCACAGTCGCCATGGAAGAGTTTCATTTACAGTGACCCAATCGCGTAAGTAATTACTATGTTCAGGAGTTAGAAATCTAACATTTTCCCTAATTAATACGTGAAATGTCAGGTTCTCTATTATTCATCCAGGTCTCTAAGAGAAGTTAATTTTTGATGTAAGAAGGGTTATATTGATTCTTACGCGATAAGCGTGGTAAAATGTGTAGTAAGGTGACAGTAAGCGAGATGCAACGTGTTTTTCTCGTATTCTATCGATCAGGCCTGTTTTAGACTGACAGTCCAAGATCCGTCCAGACCGGTATTTTACCCTAAAAGTACTAAATGCGACTTCCAGGAGCGTGGCTGAGCTCCACGTGGCGAAGACACTCGCCTCGGTGGGCGCGGCAGAACGTAGGCTGCCTGCTCTCAGGTGGTGCGAACCGCGAGCTTCAGCGACCGGCGTTAAATTTCCGGTCCATAAACCCGACCTCCTCCTCTTCTTCTCCACCTCCCTATCTTCCCCTTCTCTACAACACCACCCTGAAACTCCACCTTATGAGCCGCACCCACACCATTTCTTGTACCCCTCCCCCATTTGTCTACCGCTTCCTCGTTAGAAGGCCGGTCGCTCCCCCATTTCACTCTTCCTCCCTGACACCCCACCCCCTTCCCCTACTGACAGCCACTTCCACCGAGCCCTTTCACAGGAATTAAAGGGGTGAAGTGAGGTGGGATGGGCCCGGTCACGAGCCAGGCTGCTATCGGACGTAAATACTGCAACTGCTATTAACCTTCCTTCTGGCATAGCTCAACTAGTTCCTCAGATGACAACGCCGCTAAGCCACTAACAGCCTCCTTCTACGTTCAGCGAACATATACAACAACCTGCGAGTTTGTCAGTATATCTGAGTAATCGTGTCAGCACCAAATGGTCCTACTATTATTGGCTCTATGCAATGTCAGTGAGATTGTCGTCCACAGGTTAAGCTCAGAGATGCTATTTAGGGATTAAATGTGCTACTCAACCTCAGTAAATTTGAACCATAAACCTTCAAATATTTAGGTATCTAATACTGATCACGTGACCAATTTAGGTGCCTAAAGTGAGAAGATTTTGGTCAGCGCTTAACAGTTATATACAGCTGACGCTTGAACATCGTTGCAGTGTGTTAGGAGAAAGTTTTTTTTTTTTTTTTTTTTTTTTTTAAGAAATGCTACTAAATTTGTGTTTTATATCTTATCTATGAATAGAAAACACACTTGAAGCTATGCTTCCTTTTCCACGATATATTGCTTAGAAGCATGGTTTCGGAGTACGTCAAAATGGTTCAAAACAGCTTTTTTCAGACTGCTTTCTCGTTAAAAAATACCAAGCAGAATCGTTAATATAAACACTGCACGTTGTTGTCGCGCCCCGCGCATAGAGACGACATGGTTGTTGAAGCACGAGCCAGTCTAGACCTTATCGCCTGCCTCTTCCGTACCTCAAACGCTGTTTCTAGCTCCTGTTGTAGAGAGCTCTTAACATCTAGGTCATTGATTGCTTAAGGCCATGATCTTTTATTTAATTCAAACAATTGCAAATAACTCAAATATTTTTTAACCAAATGCTTTGAAAAAAATTGAGACTGTGTACAGTCATACGATACACAATTTTGCCAGAGCGTTTTCTTAAATAATGTACCGTTTTCTAGCAAAAAAAAAATATTTTGCTTCATTTTGGCTTATTTTGACAACAAAATATGTAATATTTCAGGGGCAAAAATCTAAAAGTTCGTTTGGTGTATTGCAACAGAAAAATTCAGATACAAACGATGATATATAAGTGTTAAAGTAGTAAGAATGAATTTTCGATTTATGTATAAATTCGTGTTAAAAAAAATACTTTCGAAACCACTGCAAAACTAAAGAGCGAGGCCTTAAGGGTGACATGATGTGGGTATGGAGCGGTACTGGAATGAGAGGAAGCGGGAGATCCCCAAGAAAATCTGCCGACCAACGGCATCATCTGACACGATTCACACATACCCCGCCGAGAAGCGAATCCGGATCGCCTTGGTAGGAGACTAGTGCTCTAGTCACTGTGCCGTCACAACTGGACACAATGACCGATGGCGAAGCGTGGTCGTGTTTCAAGGGAAACAGTAGTAGACCCGACTGTATATGAGTACGTGACATCGACGTGGCAGTAGCACTCAACAACCAACCAATAAGAATGATTTGTTATTACTGATGACGTGTTACTGGAGAATTCTTTCTTCGCCTCTTGAACACTGCTAGCTGATATATACCTGCACCTATTACTCGGACTTACTGCTTAGCACCGCTTCTCTTGGAATACACTAATGCTTCACCGCTGACAATGACAGGAACGGGAAGAAGTATCGAATACGGCATTTGCTAAGGAACAATCCCAGTATTCGCTTCGAACGATTTCGGAAACCATGGAAAACCGAAATCACGCTCGCTGGAACCTGGACTCGAAACTGGGTCCTCCCGAATTCGAGAGATTAGGCTTGTGTGCAACTGAGAGTCGCCAAGATAGAGGTAATTGGCGTGTTTCTGTCTATAGGCACTGGAGTTGCTTGTAAGGATAACCCGGACGCGTCCATCTCATACACCATAGACTCTATGTGGGAGGTACATAACTATTATTAACATATCTCAGTAAGTCTTTCATTGATGACATTGAATGACAAAGTTTTAAAAATATAGCTACTTCGCACAATCTTACTGTACTTAAAACTAGAGACGTGGAAATTTCGCGTTATTTTCTGTCAGCGGACTGTATCTTCGGCCTGTTGTGGACGATGCATCTGACCAATAACGAAAAGTTCCACGATAGAGTGACCAGCCTAATTTATAGCGTGAACACGTATCTAGGGACTGCTGATTTTCGTGAAAAGAGTTTTGCCCCACTTTGTTTCAGTGCCTGCAATTCTGCGTTACGGTCAGTGATAGGATGTTTAAACTCTCACGAGTCGTGGTGTTCTGCCCGCAAATCATGGACGTATAATGTTGTAGTAACCTCACTATGATTGGCCCAGTGAAATGAGAGTAGTCTCTTCATAAAGGCTCACTACCTAGTAACCACGAATCAGAACTGTAGGCGTGCACGTAAGTCATTGAAACAGAGAGGGACAAATCTCTTTTCGCGAAAATCAGCAGTCCCTACACTTTTCACGTTGAAGCATCGTGACCAATGTAGCTACAACTGCTGCTTTGCTATGTACATGTCAGTTCTGTCAGTGATTGGCAACAAACAATAACGCGAATTTTGCAGGTATATACTTATAACATCGTGCACAGAATCTTTTTACTTGCAATTGATCGTACACAATGCCCGTTTGGACTGTTTTCGTTATCCAAAGACAAGCAAACGAAAGACGGAAACTAGCATTTGTACGAAAATTTTCTCCAGTACTATTCTAAGGCAGAAACCCTTTTCAAAAATGCCAGAAGGATTTTAAATGACTGCTAAATGACCGAAGCTCTGAATAATGTGAAAAAAGAAACAGTTTAAGACTCAAACCATTTGGTAGACAGACTAGTAGAAACTAGGAGGATTTAGTATTCCTTATTACGGGCTGATGTAGGATCTACGACTATCGTGCTTTAATTGGTACAGGAAACACGTGTTGTCTGTGCACCACCGCTTCTTTTGTCCAATAAGTATGCTTCTGCAGAGGATTACGTGCACGTCCTCTGAATGAGGAGGATAGTTGGAGGTCTAGCAGGACGAACATCGCAGTCTGAGGTCATCCAGCGTGACAGAGTAATGGAGGTAACAGTTCTGTGTGGCACTGATCTACTGCCTTAACGTTCATTATTTATGTGGCGCTACAGATAGTTCGTTTATTTGCAAGGAAACTAGTTAGTTTACTTCTCGAGAGATGCGATACGGTACCTGACTGTTTATATTACTTTCTTTAGTAGCACCTCTATTATTTACCTTGGGTGTTAGCTTGGAAATTAGATAAAACATGTAAACGTCAGTCATTTACGAACCTGACCACGTCTAGTGCATACACACATTCATAAACATATACATACACATATTTCTTTATCTGGGAACAATTAGTATGTACTGAACTACGGTTAATTATACTACAGGCTGGAAATAAAATGTGTTTTCTTGTGGGAGAGTTTGGCCAAAGGAAAATCTCTGCCACTATTTCGCTGCAATCGCTAGGAGACCAGATAAATAATAAACCGTAATAAAATAAAATTTTAACAAGCTTGGAAATTATAGAAATAATATAATTTGAATTTCCAAGTGAAATGAATCCAATTTCGCGTTTTAAATTATCAATTTAATGTAACATCAGGAAAGCTCTGTGATTGGTCAGTTTACGCCCCTTACCGATACCAGCGCTCAAGCGACAGAAATTTTCCCTGTGCCAAACTTTTAACATTGATCTTTCTAACCTGTAGTAGAATTAGCCTTAGCAGAACTTGGACTAGACAATGAAATCCCGGAAGAAAGTTTCCGAAATTCTATCAGTCCAGAGTTGAGTAGAAACCGGATATACGGAAAGGAACATTTCGCGAGACCGATGACCTGCATGCTAGAATTGACTGTCCAGTGTATACTCAAAACCCGACCATTTGTACACAGAGAAAAAAATATTTTGTGTCAAATGCAGTACAAAATATTTTGTTAGTATTGACCCTACCAAATATTTTTGTGGCCATCACAAAAAAAATTTTCGTCGTCATCAGTAAAAAAGTCACTACAGAATATTTTTGTGTTTACCATAAAAATAATCAGGCAGGGAATATTTACTGTTTCATTGTACGTTAGCAGCTACTCACTGTAAATTCACACAATGAACGAATAGAGTGTGCATAGGACCTTGGTTTTTGCATATACGTTGTTCAAGTCGCGAAATATTCCTTACCCTAGAGACAACACAATCGTGTTACTTCTCGAAGTTTGGAACGGAGCTCAGAAGGTGGAACGAAAATGTTACCTGAACTCCAGACTGGATAGAAATAGAAACACAAGAAATTTAGTTGGGAGTGTATTTAAATAACAGTGTTAACAACCAGGATTAATATTAGCATACGCGTCGAGGACACTTACTGGAGTGAAACATCGATAAATTAATACAAGTGTTGATACAAAAAGAAAATTAAAACTAATCCTATTATGAACCGTTCTTTTTTATTGAAGGATTAGCAGATAACTAAATGTATCTTGTTTTAAAAATTGACTCTACACAATCAAATTTATCCTCGAATCACTCCATACTTATTCAATTTGAGTTTGCTTAGGGACATACCAATTCAGGATTATAATGTTTCCACCCTAAATAAAGCCTGCCAACGATATTTGGTGTCAAACCTTCGGTTCGAAGTGTTTTGGAGGCAACCACAATCTGTGAGCCTACGTTATCAGTAAATTTTTTCCCCCGACCTTAGTTATATACCTAGCGATAATGAGATATCCCGGTAAAAATTGACGGTTTGCTCAAGTTTAACGTGTCATAAACTTTTGTTATTGGCGTCTTCCCCTCTGACTTGGCCAATGATAACACTAGTGCGCCGCTTAGTCTTGAAACAACTACGTAACCATCCTCCAAAAATTCAAGACGCAAAATACGGAGGCACTTAAGATTCTTGCGATTTTCCCACTATATTTACATATATACCTAAAGTTGCTTCTTTGAAAGTCCGGCGATTCAGCGTGTCAGACGCACATCGCCTAGAAGTGACAGGTCCATTTCCAAAAGGGCGAAGACCGTAGGGTGGGAAGTATTTATTCAGCGCGCAGAGCAAAAAATAGTTTGCTGTGCTGTGGCGTTACTCTGTCGGTTGCTGTTCTACTTGAGATTTAAATTCATCATCCATGGCAAATGGAATAGCGGATGGACGACGGAGGCAGCGGGGCGTGAAACTTGCGTCGTACGTTACGGTGTCGTAACTCCGCGGGTCATGCCATACATTATTGAAGAGGGGAGGCCCGAGGGTGATATAAACGGCAACATAAATATAACCCCTACGCCGTACTGCCTTTCCTACTCGGCCGCCGCCATATGTTTCCTCAAGCACCCATAATTCCGTTCCTCTTCAGCCGATGTGTTTGGCAGGTATACTACTGGACCATGGTTATTTATACCACTCCCACGCACGTCTACTTCAGAAGGAGTTGGTTGCGGTAGTCCAGTATATTATAACGCCTCTCCAGTTCCTCTGGGAGACATAAACCAAGTCTAGCTTGATGAGATACAGGGTTCAAGGGATGTCGTGGAACCTCGTTGCGGCAACAAATTTGTTCTTTTCAGTAGCTACGAGGATGTCTTTTAGTCTCCTCATGCATTGTGCCCGGATGCATTTATCTCAGGCAGTAATTGTTTACAGTATATTTATATTTTAATCATGAATTTTTTTGCAAATTTTGAGCGGAAGTTAGACTTACGCCTACACGACATTGTTTTGTCTTCTCTTGTTTCTTTGCACGTAACTGTGTTAACAAAGGCGAGACTTCAGTATTTTGGTTGGGGTAGCGAATAAAGTAATACCAATCCAGCTAGTAAAGCGAGGGGACCTGGAATATTTCATCAAGGCAAATTGGATTTCAAGATACATAATGGTGCTATTTAAGCAGGTTTCAGCCTCGTTATTCTGAATGGTAGTAGAGCTAAAACGGACGATAATATTATTTTTGTTTGTTATCAAAAATATGAGGGTGGCAATTGCTCCCTCTTGCCACCCCTAAATCCCACCTGTGTGTGTTAATGCGTATGAATTCATTATTATTTGTTACACTTCCTTGGTACTATGTTCTTACACATGTACACAATTGTGTTGTATTATGAAAAATGTCTACTGGTTCGAGGGTGTTGATTACTATATAACTTTTTCCTAACAGCAAACTGCGTGACAAAAAGTCTTATTACATTACGTTTGTTATCTGCAGCAATAATGGCAGGAGTTTACAATTACAGAACCTCAGGAAACCAATCAAGTTACATTGGTACACCTAGAAACCTTACATTGTTATTGTTTGTCCTTTTATTGCTTTTGTTTTTATTTCGAATGTTGGGTATTTTGGTAATATTTTAAGAAAACTTTATAAATAAGTTAGCATGTTTAACGAAACACAGTTCGATCCATGTAATTAATTTGAATTCAAACAAATAACGTCAAATTTTCGACTTACGGTGTGAAGTATAAATCCTGCAAGCAGTGTATATACCTTGGAATATTGGTGATGGAATTATTCCTGCAAATCTTACGGTCTGCATGTAATAGGAATTGGCAACAGTTATTAAATTACGTATCGAAATATTGTAATTACGTTTTAATATTGCTTTTCTTCAAGCTATTGTAGGATAATAAGCCATTAAATATTCAATTTCAAAAATATTACAAGCAGCAACATGAAAATCAGGGCAAAATAAGAATATTGTAACTCTCCCCATACTCACCAAGACACAATACTTTTGTGACAAAGAAATGTTTTGCAATAGAAGCTGCCAGTTTTACCGAGACGCGCTCATTACTTTGTCCAAAACACTTTCAGTGACTCTAACACTATACAATACATTAATTTCATCTTTGACTTAATTTGCTGTCTCGAATTTCTTTGTACCAAAGTAGCTCCTGTATTTTCAACTAATTTATTCGCAAGGAACTTACCGTTTTCGGAATAGTTTGTATTCACTGCGTATTACGAGAAAAAAAGCGTTAAAATAACTACGTCCAGTGAGTTCCTTGCTTACATTAGTCAGTGCATGTAGTTAGTTTTCAACCATAACACCGTATACTTTGTCTTATGGAAATATATTACGTGTCAAGACGTTCAGCACTCCCTCATTATTGTATAGTAAACATATTCTTTGTGGTTTTGTTTAGCATTTTACGTTCGTAGTATTGTTATTTGCCACATACAAATTCGTTCATTTTAGTTATTTACGGAAACCCTCACTTACATTAACATAATCTTCCTAGCGTAACCTTCGTAACATCATATTCCACGATTAGTAAAAGTTTATCATACGCGTTGTTGAGAAGGCCAGATGATCGTTGTCTTTGCATTGTTGCTATATTTACATGTATGCCTTAAAGGTGTTCAAGTGCGATAGTCATAATTTTATATTTATATGAAATAGTGTTAGTTTTGTAGACAATACTTGTGAGTGCAGTTTTATCTTACGAAACAATTTTAGTTGGCTTAGTTTTCTCATAATGGTGCGTCAAATTCAAAATTTGCATGTTCTGCCGCCATGAAAATAGTGAAAACTAATAGACTTAGGTACGTGAAATAATTCACAGTGAAAAAGCATACTATGGGCTACATAATAAAACATTTGAGAAAATCCCGCGAACTGGTTTTGGTTTTATAAAAAATTGCTGAATTTTCAAATTTTTTCTTGTGCTTTTACGATTTGTTTTTAATTCGAAATATTACGTTGTGGGTTTTTAAATGTTTTATTGCATAGCTCATGGGATGTAAGTTCACAGTTAATATTTTTGTTTAAGTAGGTCAGTTGGTTTCCACTATTTGCGTGGCAGCGTATCAAGCAAATTTTGACATTGACACCCAGGTAAGAGAAAACTATGAGATCTAAAATTGTTTCGTAAGAGTAAAATGTACTCACAAGTATCGTCTACTCCACTTCAACACCCTTAACCATTTACGTTTTCATCTGTACACCAGGAGCACGCGAGGGGAAAATCCTAATATAATTTAAAATTGTAAATAAACTGATCGATCATCTATGAGACTTTAATGTTTTTTTTCCAAAAGACGAGGAGTCGGCTAGTTGTGTCGACCTGCAGATGACTTCTGCGATAAACGAATAACAGTAATAAGGCTACTTGTGAGATGAACTATTGCCAAGCGTACCGTAGTTATGCTACAGTTGATCAATATTTCAACACCGGTATGCAAAAATATAGGAGTAAATATCTGACAAATCCTAGGAAATCAAAATTTGAAGGTATACTTGCGTTCTGAGAATGCCAGATTCTACGGTGTCTTGGGTCACGATTTCTTCTGTTGGAGGAATGTTACACACTCTCCAATACCTCACTCTCACAAACACATGTGCCACGAGACGGCCCTTAAGGGGCCTCCCTAGATAGGCTGTGTTTGTATGTGAGTCAGGAGCAGTAAGAGCGCCATTGAACGACGTATGCAATGCATTATCGCCTCTCCGCGCAAGCCCCTTAGACGGCGTGCAGTGCTTTACTAGTATCCTTTTCCCATGGGACTTTAATTGGTGACCACGTTGTTTTACTTGTGGGCAGCATTGTTCAAAGTCTAACGTTTGTTTCTATTGTTGTGTTTTTCGAATTCGGTTGTTATTTTTCCAGCTACGGCAGTCTGGAAAAGCTATATTTGGCCATTTTGAGGAGCCCGAAAATAATGTTTTTAGTAAACGTGCTGAATTTTTGAAACTATTGCGACATAGTTTGATGTGTTTTTTTATTTCGTAAATACACGTTAAATAGTTTCGTAAAAAAGAGAATATTCGTAACTCGCTGCAACGCATTTAAAGCGCAGGAAGGATGCCCCTTAAGGTTGACGTCTAGGTGGACGTAGGCTACGTTGCGTGTTCGAGGCCTAGAAGTGCGGACGTGGTAGGACGACACAGCACGCCCATCCTAGCCTCTAGGCACAGGTCACTGAACTGACGTGCAGTCTTCTCGCCGACAACTTGCTCTATGAGACGTTCAGAGGTGACCCTATCATATAATGCCATAATATTGGAGAAAAAGGTGTACTGTACATGCTTATATCTCCTAAAATATTCTGCGCCCAGATTTTCATTCCTTAAAAGGACCGCAAAACACACATTTGTGCCATTTTCGGAGGCGAGAAACTAAGCTTTGAGACAAATGGAGGGTCAGGTATACTCACGTGCATCATGCTATGGATGTTATTTCTAAGCAAGCAACACTATGTCCCAATAATCTTGTATCAGCCGAGGCTGTGCACGCTACTCAGTGGCTTGGCCAGACGGCCGCTTTCAACAAAACAATGATCTGTTACATTAAAAATAAACCAAGTAAAATATCTTACATGCAATTAAAGAAGCAAATTAATCTGACATATACAGGAAGACTACCGCACGTGTGTGAAAATTTTTGTATTAATACAATAAGAACACTTGGACGCTTTTCAACAAACAGTTTTAATTACATATTCACAGAACATAACGTACAATAGCAAAGTTCTTTAAATTATCGGCCGTAGTGGTATGTTAACCTCTACAACTAGCTCAGAACGCTAACTTCGTAGAAAACATAGATATAGGCCAACACCGTGACCACTGGGGTTTTATGAAAACTTTGCTTCTCCAACGTTTGTCTGAATTTCCTTTTTTATAGGTAGGGACCCGAACAATTCGCCTTTTTTTTTTCAGACACAAGCTATAATTCCAGCAACTGTACGTTCGTGTGACTTTCGCAATTGGCCGTTGACTTATTTGACACTTCCTGTAAGTCGCTGAGTCAATAATGACAATGTAACTAAACGCAGTCCCATTTCACTGTGTCCGCGAGTAGCTAATGAAGACCTGCTGTCTGCTTCAATACACATATATTCTTAGAGGCTAGCCTAGAGGTCAGTGAACCCGCGAATTTTTCCCGTCTCTACTTATTGATGAAGTTTCAATAGGAAACCTGATCTAATATGCAGGAGCCAAATCAGATCCGGGGCTAGATTCAACAGCCTGGCAGCCAACGACCTATGAAGTTCGTCCCTATCAAATAAGTCACCAAGTGATTTCACGTCTTTATTGCGTGATTTATCTTTTATTGTCTACAGGTGATAAAAAAGCGTGACTCAAGGACGTATATTAAATATTTCAAAATATCGGGGGGAAAGTTTTTTTCTAACGTAGTCGGCTGATGACTGAAGCTGGCGCTGCCTATTAGAGGAAGTCTGAGGAATGAACCATAACTATTCGAAATTCTAGTTTATCATTTGCTTTGTTGTATGTTATGGTTTACATTTTACTACAAAAATCATCACATTGTCAAATGTTATAATTTTATAATTATCAAATTAATCCTTACCGAACCTGATGGTGCATCGATAACACGTTGGCCCCGTAGTCAGGAGGAGTCGTATTCAATCCCCGGCTCCGTCCGTTATGATTTAGTTTTTCCATGGGTTCCCGAGATCGCTCCAGGCGAATGCTTGGGTGGTTTCTTAACATAGGCCATGGCTGATTCCTATCTCAACTCTTGTACCTGTATAAAATTGTGTTTGACCGTTTCTAATGAACTCGCTGTTGACGAGACGTATCTCTTAGAAAAAATAAATAATAAATAAATTGAATATCTTTAAAAAATAAATAATTAAAGTGTTTGTACTTGAAACTGCTAGGATTGCTACTTGTAAGTTATACATAGGGAAATAAATATTTCGCGAGTTCAACGTCATGCGTGTTATAATCCATTGTCCTATTTATACACAAGCCCGGTCATTTGTCCATTAGCTGCTACTCACTGGAACAGCAGACAATGAACTAATAGATGAGCTCGAGCATGTATAGGACAATGGATTCTAACACGTCGGTCATTGAACTCGCGAATTATTCCTTTCCATGGTTATACAAAAAGTCTTCTTCGAGTAAGAAAGTAATATTTCGGGATTTCAATGACCTGCCTGTTAGAATTTACCGTATCTGCATATATTAAATCGAGCCCCGACCATATTGTCAATTAGTAGAGACCTGAAAAACTCGCGTTTTATTTTGGCCCCAAGCTATAATTCCAGCAACTGTAGGTTAGTGCCACTTTCGCTATTGGCCCGTGACTTATTTGACACTTCTTGTAAGTCGTCTAGTCAATACTACAGAAGCAACTAAATGCAGGCCCACATCACTGCGTCATCGAGCAGCCATTGAGCAGATAATGTCTCGTTGATTACACAGATGTTCTTGAAGCCTAGCCTACACGTCAGTGAACCCGCAATTTTTCCGGTATCTATCAATTAGCTACCAGACAATGAATAGAGACACGCAAATGTCGCGTTATTATTTGACGACAGGCTAGAATCCACTGCCCTATATACAACCGAACACACTCCGTGACGTCATTGGTTCCGGGCCTTCGTATCTTTGTGTTCCCACATTACAGGGTAGTGAGCATTTTACAGTATAGCCCACGATTTTTTTGAAAAGAATTCTGCAACAATTTGTTTCAATGCCTTATGTGCACTGATGCAACTCTGCTTCATGGTCAGTGATTGGCTGTTTATAACTCCCAGCGTCTAGGGTTCTACCCGTAAATCACAGACGTGTGGTGTCGCAGTAACCTTGTTCCTGTTGGCACAGTCAAATGAGCCACGTCTGTACAATAATGCATTCTGCCAACAGCCATGAAGCAAAGATTCATATGTGCGCGTGAGGCACTGAAACTAACTGCAAAGTTATTTTCACCAAAAATCATGGACTCTACTTATATTATCGGTAGAGATGATGATTTATGGTATATCGCGAAATGTTTTGTGCCAACATTCCCTTGAAAACGCTGTAGTTAATTGCAACACATATGATTAGGTGATGTAGTCTGACACAAAGTAGCTGTCTGCAGACCAATAACATGCATCAAATATTACAATAGCGGGATTCTTATTGGCTCAGTGAAATAGGACAACAGCTCCAAGTACAAGCGAAAGCCAGTCATCTTCTGGTAAGCTGAACGTGCGTTGAAACCCAGCAAACAGTCAAGATTTCCCGCGATAAACCATTATCTCTAATCATAGGTTGAGAAAGTACTTCAGGCGCACGACACATACTGCCAGTCAACAGCAGAAGTCAGATGAGCTACAGTAAATTTGAGTACAGACTGTTGTCAGATAATAACGTGAAATTTGCAGAGCTCCAAAAGTAAACGAATACTGTAGGTGGGGCTTGAGTATGCATATGACAGTGGATTCTAACGTGCACGACATTGAACTCGCCTGTGTGATGTATTGTTGTCTACTGTGTTTGCTCGTGACTATACGACCGGTATGTCCGCTTCTCGCTACGCGGCACGTCCTGAGGTATAGCTGACTTTCACGCCGGCCATTTGAAGCGGGGTTGGGACAAAGTAAGATATAGCCGGGGTAAAAAGGGTGGGTTGGGAAGGCCTCGTGAAACATTCACGTCGACGAGGGAAGGCAACGTCCTCCCCAGGGTGGTCGTGGTAACGGCGAAGATGCGTGCAACACCCGCTCTTGGGGAACCACACACGGAGGCCGGTAGTAAAAGTTACTGCCTGCGGGGACCCTTCAGGGACTCTGGGACATGTTGCAAACATATGAAATCGCGCTGCCATACACATTGTTTAAGGGCCCTTCCTACCTGTGCTTCAAATACCTTGTAATATGCGGGGTAAAAACTTTTGTTTACGAAACTATTCCACATGTGCCCATTGTAACACACTTCGGACAAGTAAGTATGGAATAATATTGTTAAGACATCATGGTTAGAGATGATGGTTTATCACAGGAAAACTTAACTGTTTGCTGGTTTTCAACGTATGTTCAGACTACTATACGATTACTGGCTTTCGCATGTACGTGAAACTGTTGCCCTATTTGACTAACGACTAACCCCACGCTGTATATGTATACGTGATTAAATAAATAAAGTATATATATATATATATATATATGTGTGTGTGTGTGTGTGTGTATGTGTTGGTATCAAAACAAGTGGTTCTTCCATATTCATATCAGGTTGTGTTATAAAAAAAACATATGTCTGAACCATTGTTAAACTTTGAGGCATGGCCTTTAAAATAAAATTTTAAAAAATTATATTTTATGTAACTATATCTTTGTTCGAGGATTCGCGTGTGTTGTACGACAATTCTGGTAAGCTTGCACGAGTGTCACTGCCTGTTGCTACTTGGCGAGGAGGAGAATCCTTACAATCCGGCGCCTGGCCCAAGTTTACCCCGGACAATAAATCTCCAACACCCAGCTCTGGAGGAGCCATTCTCGATAAGGGAGGGCGAACAGCGGCAAACGAGTTTCCTGTCGCCAAAGTTATTCTCTACGTCCAGGCGCAGGCTTCGGCGAAAACAAACTGCGACAAACTTGACAGTAGTTTGCGGAGAAGTCACTCGGACATGTTTTCCAGCATCTCTATCGGCAAGCTGTAGACAGAACCTGTTGTCCTTTACCAGCTCTTAGGGTATAGCCAGGAGTAACATGACAAACTGTACAATTGTGGACATACGCCATTGCGATATGTGTCGTCCCAGACATCTTAGAAAGAGACTAAGAAAATCAACAACGAAAAACGAAAAAAAGAGAAAACAAGCCTAGTTGGCTGTAGTCAGCACAACAGAACTTGAAACTTTCCACAAGGACTTAGTCAACAACACATAAAGGAAAAATAAATAAATATATTATAAACACCCAAAAATAAAAGTCGAAATACAAAATAATGTGTAAAACTCAGGACATAACAATTAAGACAGCACAGACAATACTCGGACGAATAAAATAACCTTAGAGGTATCACCCAGTGACGCTCTTGTCAGCTTTGATATCCAAAGCCTGTTTACAAATGTTCCTGTAGCAGAGACACTTACTATTATAAATGAGGAACCGGAAAATGACAGCACTCTGATTGAAATAACTATAATACCTATTCCACCCATTATTGAAGTAATCACATTCTGAATCAGTACAACATATTTTCAATTCAAGGATGATTTTTACAAATCAGTTGATGGAATGGCAATGGGCTCCTCACTTTCACCCTTCATGGTCAATATGTTCATGGAGAATTTCGAGCAAGAGGCATTAAGTGAAACCGACAATCCGCTTAAGGTCTGACTTCGTTATGTTGACGACCCTTTTCTGATCTGGCAACATGGAACTGACAAACTAGATGATATTGCTCATTTTCTCAATTCACTCAGACCATCGATTTAGTTCACGTATGAGATTGAAACCGACGGGTGCCCTCCGTTCCTAGATGTATTAGTATCAAAGAAAGACTACACAATTTCCACAAAAGTATACAGAAAAGCTACATACACAGGCCAATACCTTCACTTTAACTCCAACCATTCGACAAGCACTAAAACTGGTATAATCCGCACTTTAGCTATCATAGCCGAAAAGATTTGCTCTCCGACAAAGATTCACCACCTGGAAAAAGTTCTCGCAAACGGCTACCCTCTAAGTACGATAACGAAACACATGAAAAAAAATCCACACATCTCGTTAACACACAAAACACAATTGAAAAACCTGCAAGAACCTTAGTGATCCCATATTTCCGGGGCATTTCAGAAAAGGTAAGACGGCTAGGCAACATGTATAACGTACAGACTGCTTTCAAATGAAGGACAACATTAAAGAGCGTCGTCCCAAGGATAAACCAGCAAGTAAAAAACTACAAACCCAGGACTGTGTCTATCAAATACCATGCGAGTTGTGGAAGTGTATACATAGGAGAAACAGGCAGACCCCTTTCCAAACGTATTAAAGAATATAAAAACAACACCCAAAAAGGCGAGATACAAATCCCAAACTGGCCTAACATGTGTGGAAAATAATCATAGAATATTTTGGGAAAATGCCACTCCACTTACACTAGAAACACACCCTATCAAATGAAAAATAAAAGAATCAGCATTTATTGTGAATAACACAAATGTATTTAGTCAAAAAAATATTGAATTAAGAAACATGTGTAAACCTTTAACAAAAAAAGAACAAAAATTATTTGCGAAGTGACAATAGACTATAAAACTCATTAAAAGGTTCGCGGACAATCAGGAGAGAGCTCGACTGCCATTGGTCGCCCTAGGAACAAAGCTTCGGTCTATAAATGCTGTCCAATTTCTTCCAATTTTTACTTTTACTTTACCTGAAGACGGGAGCAGATGTCAACTCCCGAAACGTCGTGAAAAGTCGGTCTTTAGAAATCTACTGTGTTCTTTTGTGTCTTCATCGTTGTGTCATCTAGTCTGTTGTCTGTGACGTCGTCGTTGTTATCCTGTCTTGTGTCCATTATTTTATTCGTCCGAGTATTTTCTGTGCTGTCTTAATTGTTATGTCCTGAGTTTTACACATTCTTTTGTATTTCGACTTATATTTTCGGGTGTTTATTATACATATATTCTCCTTTATTTGTTTCCTTTATTTGTTGTTGACTAAGTTCTTATGGGATGTTTCAAGTTATGTTGTTTTGGATTATGAATGTGTTGACTATAGCCAACTAGGCTCGTATTCTCTTTTTTTGTTGTTGGTTTTCTTAGCCTCTTTCTTAGATTTCTGGGACTACATATATCGCAGTGTTGTATGTCCACAGTAGTACAGTTTGTCATTCTGTCCCATTGCATGAAACATTCAAAGACACAGGAGTAACATACAGATCTTCAATGCTTGGAGTTGTGCCGAGTCTCACCAGCCAGTCCCATCAATATTATCGTTCTGGGGTCACCATGCCGTCGGAACCTATACAGTTAATAGCCAACGGGAGTAGTTGAGTACTCCTGCCAGAAACAGATTCGCTCTTTCCAATCGCAGTGGATGGAAGTGGTTACCGTCTCACCTGTCAACAGTCCAGGATGTGGTAGCCACTAAGGATCATCTTGACGATTCCGACGCCTGTCCAACCTGTACTAAATCTCATCGTGACCAAGTCAGTGCTGGTTCTTACAGATGCAAGTCACTCGGTCAGAAAACACATGCAAAACTAAAGCCCGGTACACACTATACTTAATTCTGTTCGTAAATTTCTATAGCGATTTTATACCAGAATTATTTTGCAAAACTTCTGTGTTGTGTACACACTCTCTTTGTTTACTAACATGTTTCGGTACATAAAGAAGTAAAAATATATTTGTGATGTTGGTTGTTTTATTCCATATAGTGTAACATTCCTGACAACTATTTATTTTCAAAAACAAGACATACGTGTATTTACCAAACAAGTGACAAAAATCTTGCAGTATTTAGGTTTTGAAAACTTCGATGGTGGTTGGTTCAATAGGAAACAAGAATTATAGTTCTATTCAAATAATATTGGCAACCCAACTCACATACTGCGCATACGAGGTGACTGCTCATGCTCGTGAACACACGCAACGATGAAAAATATAACGGGCTCTATCTGTGAAATGCAGTACGGAATTTTTTCTGGAACCAGCGTAGTTACGGTACACACTAGCGCAGTGTTACTTGCACAGAATTTGGTACGGTATTCTATATTTTGAATAATGGATAGTGTGTACCGGGCTTAATGTTTATTATGCTACAGGTCACGAAGCTCAATGCTGTTAGTTTGGCAAGAGGTCATTATCACAACTAGTTTCAGGTTTCAGTACGGGGGCGGTTTCATGCTGGCTTTTATAAAGGAAACTTCGTCCTTCTGCAATGTTCGATTTGCAGCCGAAGTTCTGTCCATAAACGCCGGCATGGAATGCAACCTTGCCGATATTAGCGTCGGAAATTGTCTTTTTCCAAATCGAACATAAGAAGTTCTATCTTTCTAACCTGTAGTAGAATTATCCATAGCTCAACCTAGCAAAAGGTAATGGTATTGTGAACAAAGAAACTGATATACTATCTTAATAAGAATCAGTTCATAACTATCCGATTTAACGAACAGAAACGACGGCTTCATTCGGAGTCAGTAAAAATACTGTTAGGAAGTGCATATTTACTTCATTCAGATTTAGAGCATAACATTTAGTATCATGATAATCCTTAAATGAATAAATTGCCACCAACTGAAAGCCATAAACGAAGCTTAAGTAAATAAATAAAAACCAGCCAAATATAAATAATCACGTGAAGTAATTGGTATTATCTATCAAAACTAACTCCGGGTTGATTCATGTCAAAATTCCAAATTATCACGTTAAAACGTAATAATTGCAGCAATAGATGAAATAATTAAACAAAAAGTTAACTTAACACGCAGGGACGTAACACCTATTCTTCATAATTAGGTTTGAGTTTAGTGTGTGAGGGGGTGGGAGGAGACGGGCGAGGTTTATACATACAAATAGACTACTCTCTTGCAATGTGATTTGACACTTTGGGTGTGACCATCTACATTCTACCCTACGAATGTACCAACGTCTTTCTGAAACGTAAATGCGGGAAAAGAAGGAGGAAAAAGAGGGTACGATACGTAATTTGTTCCCTCATAATTACTCCCCCTCCCTTTCCACCTTTGCTGTCACGGGACTGTATTATTTTGATTCATTTCGCAATAAGTCGTCGGTAGTATGACGCTTAAGTCGCCATTTCGTTCTTCACAAGACGATCGCTAAGATTGTCGTGATCACACATTGTCCTGTATCATATCGGTTAGGTCCATTGTATTATCTATTGTTACGTGACGCGTAGCTAATAAGGAAGCAAAACTGACTCCGGTAAGTAGTAGGTTTCAAATAAGCTCAGGTGGACAATATACTATACATGCGGATAATCTGCTAAACTCTCTTTGTGTACCTTCTCTGCCTGGAGCGTCTGTCCAGAGTCGCAGTTAATCGATATTTCAATTATGTCCCAGGTATCTCGCGTCCCAGACACATTGTTTACACACTCGCTCGCAGAGCAAGCCGGCCATACATTTTACTGTCCTAGGGGAAGGGGGGCGGCATAGGGTCCATGGCCTCTCCCACGACTGCTCCAAAAATATTAAACCAATTAAGTGCAAAGTAAAGTGTTAAAAACATTACATCATACTTTTCCTAGAGCTTTGTAATTGACAACGCAACATTGAAAACACAATAATTTCTTGCAACAATGTGTAAGCAGAAGCTTATAGATGGAATTAACATAATTTATTTTATATCAGCACAACAGTTTTCACTTTTAAAGTACAAGCTACTCTTAAAAATATAACAGTTTATTAAAGGGGGTTTTTACTAAACAACTTCTTAAATAGCCCCATTTTGCACCATAAAATCCTAATTTTCCCGGGAACAGCCCAAGACTTAACTTGATGTGTGGATACAGCTATGTTTTATGGCATAACCCCTTCCAGGATCCAGAGCCGGTTCCGCCCCTGCTACAGACGCGTGCATTTTCCATATCTAGCGGCTCATCGCCAAAAAACACACACCACACAATTACAACCAACCATACGTACGCTTACTGCCGGATATTACACACTCAGGACTCTTTCTTTGCCACATCACAGATTTTGTTGAGACAATTTTTTTAATTGTTTTAATGTGAACTTCTGCAAAGTAGGTTTGCCGCAACGAGAATTTTTGTTTAAAGTCTATGTTAATGGTAGAGAAAATTTTTTTTTTTTTCATAATAATAACAACTTAGCAGTAATGTTTATGATAGAGCTGGTTGAATGCTTCTTAATACAATCTTCATGTTGAAAAATATATGTTTTACTTCTTCAAAGTAATCAAAGCTGTTCTGCATGAAAACTTTCAGAAGAAAACTTTGAGGACATTAAATGTGCCTGTGATCTTTAAATTTTTTTTTTTTCAATGTAGGTGAATGACAAACTTAAAAGTATTGCTGTATACACGTTATTGCTAACGAATGTTGCTGAATCGCCGAAAACTAATGTTATATAAAAAGCATGCACGATAAAATGAGCAACAAAATTTTAAAAAAAGAAGAAACAAACCAGGGAAACCATAAATAGCTGTAACACAAATAATTCCGAAATATGAACTATGGTTGGTATACATTGGCGGATTTAGGTGGGGGGAGAATTCATGTATATTTTAGCTGTAAAATATTACAAATTTTTGTTTAGGAAATGCCTTAAATAACACAATTTTATACCTTAAAACTAATTTTTTCTTGGGGAGGGCCCCTCGGACCCCAACTTCTTCGACTCGGGGTGTGGATATAGCTTCGTTTTGGGAATTACCTCCCTCCCTCCAAAAAAAACTAGAGCTGGATCCGCCATTGTTGGTATATAATGGGTAGATGCACGAGTATTTCGTGGTTTTATTTTATAGTCTGTCTCATGTAACTTTTCCATATTTTGACATTTATCTTCTGAGAAATGTGCCTGCAGTTCAATTGTTTGGATCTTTGAACCTACCTGACTTTCTGGAAAATCACTGTCTCTGCAATGCTGTTTACAGTCACAGTTATCTGAAGTGAACTGCCAAAACATGGAATACTTACATGAGATAGACTATAGGTCAGGTTGAACGTTAGCAACATATGCCTCATTGTCACATCAGTGAATGACCGACAACTGTTTTGACACACACACCTTTGATGACCAAAAGTCAGTAATATACAAGTAAATCATTCATGTGCTTACCATACGCTAACAGCTTGTACGGCAAGTAGACAAAGAATAATCAATCGCCACAATATGACCGCATAGACAATACTGGGACGAAGACAATGTTGGACACTATACAGGATAACGACGACGATATCACAGACAATAGACTAGACCACATGACGATGAAGACACAAAAGAACACAGTGGATTTCTTAAGGCCGACATTTATTTTGCCGTACCTAGCGTACGACTTTTGATAAGATCTGTTTTGGTTTGTCCCAAACATGAACTCATATGGAGTATGTTTAAGACAAATACAGCAGACCATTTATTTACGTGTGTAGGGTTTATTAATTTGTTTTTTAGTTGTTGGTTGGGAGTGGGGAATGAAAGAAAGGCGAGGTGTTTCCTGAAGGATTTGGAAATGAGGTTGAATTTGAGCTAAGAGTGCTATGAGAGCGGTGGGGCAAGTCGGGAGAGATTTGTGGTAAAGATGACATGCGAGCAATGAAGCTGGCGTCTGGTCCCGTCACCAGCTGAAGTAAAAGTGAAAACTGGGAAAAAATTGGGCAGTATTTACAGTCAGCAACTCTGCTCCTAGCGCGACCAATGGCAGTCGAGAGCTCTCTCCTGATTGGCTGCGCACCTTTTTTTCTCCTAAGTCTCATATTATATTTCTGGGACGACAAAAAGGAGGAAACAGCGTCTTTCTTTTACAGATAATATTGTTACTTCTACAGAATAGATTGTTATAGAAACATTGCAGATAGTAACGACAACCAAACTGAAATTTTGTCCCTATTTTAACAGAAGTGTGGCACCTACAAGAATACTTTTCTTTCGGTGATGTTTTAATTATCATAAGTTATCTGTTCTGTAAACTTTAACGAGGTGGTTTCTACAGAACGAGTCCGTTGCCATAATCGTACAACACTGTTGTGTTTGCAGTAACATGCTCTGTTATCGTAGCAATACTATGTTGTATTCACAAGTATTGTAAACACCACTTCAAAGTATTCAGCTCCTGTTACAAAAATACGGTTACAGAAATATAATTAATAATAAGGAGTAATGTGTACTTTTCACGGGGAATTTTTAAGTGGAAAATACAGAAGCTACGTTAAGAATTGTTATTTTTAGTATGTATAAAACGGGATATTCCATTCACGACATATTCCTTTTTGATAGCCATGAATGTTAATAGGCTGAGTCAGGATATTGTGTGTTGATATGCGTAGTGATTGATAGCTTGTGAAAAAGTATGTTAAATTGAGTTTTCAGTTGAATTATAGTAGAAGTAATGCTACTCTGAAAATCAGACTATAATTTTTATTCTCTTAATAAAACCTAAAACTTCTTGGTATATTATTGTTTGACACTATTCTGTAGTAACTTATTTCATATATAAAAAATTTATTACATTTTCCAGTCGATTTTCTATGTAACATTACTCCTTTTACTCGCTTTACAGACAGATTAATAACATTTTTTGGCTTAGGCTACTCTGTTAAACGTTATCACCGCCCATAAATGATACACTCCACTTGGACTGATCCTGTACTTATGTGTGTGCAACATAGGTCCACATACTCAGAGTACAGAGGTTGTCCAGAAACGAGCGCATAATAAGCACAGTACGTTTAATCGTGGGCAAATCAGAAGACGAAAATGTGTAATGACAAAAAATATTGTACAACATTTTTCGGGCGCTGCTGTGTAGTAACACAGGCCGGAGAAAATCCCCTCTTGCGCCACACGTCTAGGTTTTATTTTCTGTCTGCTACGTCAAGAAAACAAAGAACTATGTTTGGACCGCTTTGGAATGAGTGAGAGGCTTTGGTAAGCGCTTGACATCAATGTATTTAGCACTGGTGAGGGGTGATATGAGGCGAGTTGTGGAGCAGCGCCAGATTGATGGAGCCTGTGGAGGGGGGGATGGGTGATCCCCAAGAAAACTCGCCGAACAACAGCGTCGTCCGGCATACGAAAATCCGGAGACCAACCCCGCCGGGAATCGAACCCTGATCGCCTTGGTGGGAGGCGAATGGCCTGACCATTCGGCCACCGCGACCTCTGACTGCTCAGGATTTGAACCACCGCCCATAATATGATAGTAAAAACAGTAGTAGTAAGATATCTGTATAGCTCAAGAGGGGGCTTACCGCGTGCTATGTTGCCACATTGTAGCCTATACGTAAAATGTCATCGTACTACATTTTACCACTAACATGTTCGTCTCTAATTTAGGCCAGGATTCACATGGTATATTTACTATACGATAGTTTCTGGACATCCCGTTTATTATTTGTACGATATAATTATTTTAAAATGTCATGCTGCGAATACAATCATTCGCAACTTGATCTGAGCATTTAAAATTGACTGAACGTCTTTATTATTTTTAGCGCATTAATATTTTTACGTTATGTTGGACTATTCAAACGTATCAGATACATCTTATAATGGAGTTAGGGCATTTTGATAAAAAATTTACAAGTGATTTTCGAATGTTTAAATAGTGACGTCGCGTGACTTATCTTGTGACTTGACGCAAGTTATTAAATGTTTTCTTTTTATTTTTTTATTTTCTAGTAACAGGTTTGTTCCTTGTGTTTCGTAGCGAAGGCGCTGTTGAAGATGCACCTGGAAGAACCTCAGCTTCAGGACAGAGAGAAGAGCAGACAAATGCCTTGCCCTGGTGCACGGAGATTTCATTCAGACGGGGTCGTCCGCCTGTAGTCGTGTGTCGCAGTTGCCTTTGTGTGTGTTTTTTTCGGTCTACCTCCTCCACCCCCGTGGTGGTGGCGTGGTATTTCCATCTGGCAGGCAGGTCGGAATTAGCTCGGGATGCTGGAGGCGGTGTCGCGTGTAAATGAGGTCGGGGGATCTGGGTCGGGGGTGTTATATGGTAGGAGAGGGGAGGGGAGAGGTCCTGCCCCCATCGGCCCGTGGCCAGGCGACGTCCCCTGGTATCTCCCCGCGCACAGCCGCGTCAAACAGGTCAGCACGATGCTCCGGCCGGTGTATTTTTCTCGTGATATCAATACATTAATATATCCTAAAGAATAAACATCTTAAATTAAAACTGTTCATGTACCCTTCCGCCATTAAGAGGGCTCTGCGCCGGAAAATCCCTAATTTTATAACTGTACTAAACATTGTCCAACTCTTACACATTACGTTAACAATAAGGGCCCTTTTACACGTTCCGGTTATCACCCGGCCGGTCTCCGGCCGGTAGCAAACAGTCCGGGTGCAAGCGTCAAGTAAGTTGTCCGGTTTTACTCCGATTTCACCCGGACGGCTGAAAAATAGTTGGGAAACTGCAGTTGTGTGTAGTCGAGTGTGTGATGGATCGCAGTGTGATCATAGCCATGTTGTTCTTTC